>JAJIYU010004072.1:0-25250 GCA_030144865.1 Tinospora cordifolia
TTTATTCACATATTAGTCAATATGTGTATTTATACTTTATTTTTATTTATTTATTTTACTAAACCTTAATTCTTCATTTAATTATCAAATTAAGGTTTTATTTGTTTAATTGTCACTATATCTCCAATTTATTTTATTTTTCATGTGCCAACCCACCATTTGCACCCAAAATTAATTTATTCAACTTTTTTTATTTATTTTTCTCAAACTTATTTATCTTTAATTATTTGACAAAATTTTGGGGTATTACAAAAACTCTAGTGGTCTTCTCCTTTTGTCAGCATAGCTTTTCTGATGACTTTATGCTATGATCAGTCTCTTTTTTATCAACTTGACTTGTTTGTTCATTTCTTCAACCAGTTCTGGACTGATCAACACGTCATCTTCAAGCTCTGCCCAACAAGTGAGCGATCTGCAAGGTCTTCCATAAAGAGTCTCAAATGGAGCCATCTTAATACTTGCTTGATAACTATAGTTATAGGCTAACTATGACAAGTATAAGTACTTGCTCCAATTCCCCTTGAAGTCTAAAACACAAGACCTCAACATATCCTCTAAAATCTGGATAACTCTTTCAGACTTACTGACTTGATTTGTGGATCTGATTGGCAAAAACTAAGCCATTTTAGTGAGCCGGTCCACAATTACCCATACAGTGTTTTCTTCCTAAGTCTTATAGTCTATGTTTTGGTCAGTATGCTTATATCATTTACTTTTCCCCATCAAGCTTGTGAGCCATTCGTCTTGCCTTTTGTTCATCCTCGATCTAATGCAATAGGTCCAATGGCAAGACTTGCTACAGAGATAGGCTTGTTTTTCATTTAGGGTCATACTTATCCTAAAGTTCTCAGTCTATTGAAAGTTTTTTTTGTTGTACCCCACCTCCGACTTAGTGGACTCTACCACACGGCAAGTTTCGAGGTCCTTACCTTAAGTGACTAACACTTTCTTGAATATTTAAAGTAAGGCAACAAGAGTTCTTAAGGAAATTGTTTTCATTAATTGGAAATCATATGTATAAAACCTTATTCAAAGACAAAATAAATGCTAATATATAGCGATTCTTAAGAACTCTCTACCACTAATTATATTCCAAAAATTAATTTTTTTTGTCCTTAAGGTTTTTCTTCTAGGTTGTTTTCATGCATAGGTACATGATTTGGTTTCAAAGCAAGTAAACATTAAATCATGCTCTTCAAACAATCATACAATCAAGCTAGCACAACAAAGTTCCAAGCTTCCACCTAAGCTTCCAGGTTTAAGTGCCTCATCCCACTTTACCCCTTCCACTTAGGTTTTTACCCAGAACAGAGTTGCACCCAAAAACTTTCACAAATTGCTCGATAACTATAGTTCTCGAGCCCTCTATACCCAACTACGCCATCCCAGTGAGCATAGAGAAACGCATTCTTCCATAGCTACCAATCATTCACCATACATGGCCCATCATTTTTCGAGTCCAAGCTTCCTCCATATCCTCGAATTCCTATGCATCTCATACTACATAAAAATCGAAAGATATAGAAGCTTCCCGGTCTAGTGTCCTGATCAAACAATTTTTTGTTTTCACACAAATTTTGTTTCTAGTCATGTCCTAGATATTTATGTTTTTGATCCACTGTGCCACCCATGGTTATACCCGTTTCTATCTAAGGTCTATTATCTGGACCAATAATTTGATCTGGTTGACTCACAACCTCTATCTAGTCAGGACACCACCTTTGGCATCTTCAAATTTCTTGCCCTAGTTTTCCAACCTTCTGATTTTCTTCTATAGAAAGTAGAGATGTTCTTCAACTCAAACTATTCGTATAATCTGGTGGGACAACTTCCAAATCAGAGGGCAAGACTGAAGTTTACTTAGCAACTGTGTTTTCTAGGGTGGGATAACCCACCTCCCTTTCAATGTTTAACTTTACTCGGGATAAGACTTACCCACTATCAGCTCAACTTTTAGTATTTGTATCCAAACAAAACATTTCGAAAAATATTATTTCCTTTTTAAAAACACTTTCTAAAAACGTTTTTTCAATTTTCAAAATAGAGGGTAGGGCAATCAAGATTTCAATTCAACTAATACTCAAGTAGGGTTTCTAATTCTTGTCAATCAACTAATGATTGACTTTCTAATTCTAGCCCAAGGCACCTAAAGCCTAGGCTCTAATACCACATATGGTATTAGAGGAAACTTTCTAATTTTGGCCCAGCAACTAATGTCTAGGCTCTGATACCATTTTGTAACACACCGAGTCCCACTACGTGACGATACTGTCCCCACTTTGTCATGCCCAGAGTGGAGGTTTTGTTCCTGGTGAGACTCAAACACACGAGCCCCCCAAAAGGCCTTGGCATTAGTGAACACCCACTTATGCACTCATAGCTTAGTCTCAACTCCGTGGCCAGCCTGATGTGAGATTATTACAGACATTCTCTCATTTTGGGAAGAAAAGAAGAAGAGAAAGAAAGAAAAAAGAAAGGGAAAAAAGATATGAAAAGGCAGGAGGACGTGGGGTTGTGATTGAGAGCCATTGAAGAGCTTTTAGGATGATCAAGAGGCCATTGTAAGTATTTTGCACTCTTCTTTCAATCTTGTTTCACTATGTGCATAAAATCACACACAAAACATACACCATTCACAATTGTCAAAAGTGTAATTCTCACCTACTTTGGGTGAGATTCATGTGAAACTAAGACCAAGTGATGCACAACACTTTATGCTTCTAAGAAGGACCCAAATTCGTGATGTGTAGACCAAGAACTAACCTCCCAAAAATGGGTGTTTGGTTACACAAAAACCAAGATTTTTGAGCCTTATAACAACTCATATTTGGACCCATCTTTGGACTAGGTTTTGAACATTTCAAGCCCTTTACACCATTGGAAAGTATCAAGAATGTGTTTTCCAATGCTCCTTGTGCTACTTGAAATGATGCCCTAAGGATTGAGAACCAAGTCATTGAAGTTGGCATCTCAAAATGGATTTTCAAGCATGATTGTCAACATAACAGTCTTATTCGAGGCCAAATCTAAAACAATTATGACCAAATTAGGCCTCATCGTTATAACCACTAGATTCCTCGTCAAGTGCACTACATAATTGACCCAAGAATCATACAAATTTGAGCTTGAAGCCAAGGAAATAGTCAAACCAAGCTTGAGTGTGTAGTTGCAAAGGCGTAGACAGTAACCAGGAAAAAATGTACATTCCTTTGAAAAGCAGACCACCGTTGTAGTGTATGACACTACTACGTTAACCTGAGCAAAATACTAAATTTTTAACACTCTTTCCCACATAACCTTGACCACCTTCAAGACCTTTGACCATAGACTCGATGGGTTAACTTTAACCCAAAAATAGGGTGGAATTATGACTTCAAACCACACATTAAATATAATAATTCATATAGGTGGGGATGACAACGCTTCTGCCTTCTCTCTAATTTAGTTGCATATATTGCAATTGTGATTGATGACCAAGGGTGTCTTCTAAAGAAATATCCTGAATGAGTCTTACATGCTTATAAGTTGAATTATAATATTTCCGTGCTTGATTTACTATTTCAACACATGAATGGTTTCATGACATAGAATTATACTGTGTATATGTCCGTGACAGATCTTAGAACCTACTTTCTTAGTTAAGTGTGCAAGGTCTTAGATGAATGCCATCATTGATGTTATTTGATGCACGAGAATGCTTACAAGGACACTTGATAGATAATTTAGAACAATGCACTTATATTTAGAAGTGCGTAAAGTGATGCATAGTATCATGAATGATTAAAATGAGGCTAACCACACCTAAAAAACATAAGTTAATTAAGAATTCACAACCTAAGGTAGTTGATCTTAGGATATTGTTGGCAGTCCACACAAGCATGTCTATCGTTGGAGACGAATGTGTTTTCTTCTGAGAAAAAAACGATGATTTAAAATGAGTTTTGAATGAAAAATGATTTTCAAATGATAACAAGATACTAAAATTGTGTAATACCCTAAATTATCTATACTCAATTAAATGAAATTTATCATTTATTCAGTGAAATTTGAGTGCAAAATGAAATCGGGCTCATTTCGGGGCTAAATTTGGCAGGTTTTCAAAAGTCTTATTTGGTAACCTTTAGGAACCCAAAACAACTTGAAATGAAGTAAGGTAACATGAACCAACTAATTGGACAACATATCCGAAAATTAGAACAATTGGTCGAGGTTAGGGTTTTCATTTGCCAAACGCCCTTCAAGGGGTCCAATTTAGAAAGAATTGTCATTTAGGGTACTTCGGGGGATCGAAATGACCTGAAACTAAACCGAATGACATGAACTAAAAAAATGAATGAAATATCTAAAAATCAAAACAATTGGCTAAGATTTAGATTTTCATTTGCCTAGTGACCTCAATGGGTCTTAAATAAGGAAAGTTTTTGAAGGAAAATCGCCTAGGACCAAACCATACCTTAAAATGTTCATTAGGTTCATGTAATTGTAGGATATAAATCATAGCCACCCCATGAAGTCATAGCCACCCCCACTTGATTGTGTACACCCAAACCTACTTAATCCAAAATTGGCCCAACCACATATATGTGTGTGTGCACATATGTGAGCAACTCTATTTAGATAGTTTCTTAAAACCAAGATGAGCATCTTTGACTATTATATGGTGTCCCCTCAAATTTGATATTGTACATCCATGCTTGATGTCCAAGAAATAAGGAAAGTATTCTTTGTGTGTTTGTGTGATGAGCAAGCAAGGAAACCAAAAAGGAAAATTGTCATGAGCACATAGGGAACGTCCCATTTGAATTAGAATATGATTTAAACCTCTTTTGTGTTTACACATATGTGACACCCTGGCTCTCAATATCCATCTCTGTCTCTATTGAGACAATCCGTCGCGGGGCTATGCGAGGAGACGGCGCACGCCCATTCATTTATTTGGTGGGAGACGTCGGGCATCTGGTCGTTCGTCGAGAACCGGAGGCCACGTGGTTCGTTTATCTTTCTTTTTCAGTCTCATGTTTCAAACCTTTCTCTCAAGCAAGTTATGAAGTCAAAACTAAAATGTACAACGACCATCAAAATACCCGTTCCTTTCAGTAGATGTGAAATTCATTAAAATGCATGCAGCGGAATTCAGTTCATTCATAAATCTGTAGTGAATTCATATTTGACCAAGTGAAATACTTTGCAATAGAATAACATTTCAAATTCATTTCTAAAGCATAGTATGAAGATAAAACAGGCCCAAGGGGCCTAAGTTCCAAAATATTTAATTTACATGTGAAACAGTTCAAAGATAAAAGAGGACACTTGCCCAGTTCAATTTAAACACTAAAATATTATTTACAACAAAATGATACAACGGTAAACTCAAGAAAACTGAAAATTGTGACAACCTCCCAGCGAGGTCACTACCCAAAATGACAGCCCGTATGCTGGCCTACTCCTACAGTGTCAATGATCACCCGTAATAGAAAATGTGGGGTGAGCTCGAGAGCCCAGTGGATCATCCCTATACATCACTAGCATTATACAAACCAGAACACAAAACATACTATCACTTCCGTTTCGTTAAGCGTTTCACACAATTTCTTGTTTTATTATCATCTAAGATCGAAAGATTCCATAACACCCAAGGGTCGGTTACCTTCGGGACCACAATCAAAGGATGGAAGTTCGCAGTGACTCTCCGTCCAAAGACACAATCAGTTGTCGCAGTCAGCTAGAGTAGGGACACCCACGATGACACCCTAAAGTCGGTCACCATGCCAGTATGTGGATTTATTAATCTTAATTTAATGTTCTTTAGTCATACATGTCATTCCAAGTCATACGTGATCATCAATGTAACATTTAAAATAAAATAAAATAGATGTGTTCAGCTATTCATGGAGATCAACTCATAGAAATCTCTATCTAGCATGTTATGACACAAGTAACCATGCATCAAGGATGTACACCAAGTCAAGCCCAAACAAAGTCAATCAAGCAAGTCCTAGCATGCTTCTAAACGTATCTTAAGCTAACCAAAACATCATGTTATGCATTCGAAATTTGGATAAGGCTAGGGAGTAAGAAAATCACACCCACCTTAGTACTCATCAATCTTGCGCCTTGCTTCTCGCCGTGGACACCTCAAATTATCAATCTATAGGGTTTTTAAACAATGAGAATATGTGAGTCTAAGGCATTCATGGCATAACCAAGACTCTAAGGTTTGTGTTCTTGGTGCAAGTGTTTCAAAATGCACCCAAAATCAGAATAAAATAAGGGAACACCGGTCCACGTTGCATTGTCGTAGTCACCGGAGTCGGCGACATGCACTTAACGCTTCAATACATTGGTTATTAAGTTTAAGACACACATCAACTCAAGGAAAAATAGTTTACATTTGAGAAAAGTGTTTTTGAAAAGCTAAGAAAATAAGATCTCAAGAAGGTTTCGAGATTCACCTTAGCACAAGACCTTTTTCAAGCGTGCCTCAACCTGAATCCACCCTTGTTGATGTTGCTCTTGGCAGATTTGAGCTTGAAAATGGTAGAGAATGGGTTGAAGGAGCTCAAACCACCCTTAGAACTCAAAAGAACACTTAAGAAATGAGATGAGAAAGTTCCGTGAGAGCTTGAGAGAGAAATCAGTGATTTGTGGCGAAAAAATCCAGATCTAGGGTTTCTATACACTTTTCGTTTATATAGAAATCGACAAATTATTACGGTCACTAATCCAATTACTGCGATCACCATAATGAAATTTTTGGTGTTTAGCTCCATTTCTCCACCATTTCTCGGGCTTCCCGAATTGATATCACCCTTACATTTATTCAGACTTATAATACATGGTTTTTGAGTATTTTGACTATTTTATTCTTTTATTAAGTTTGTTATTCTATTTTAACTGTTCACTAATGATGTGGAAGTCTTATAGACTTTCAAGGTATTACAACATAGTTAGAAACAAGATTATACTCATTAGAAAGCCATAGCGGTCCCACTTGCCAACAATGAGCACACTTGGCCTCTTTATGCAAACCATCCCCTTTATGTATAGAAACTTACCCAAATTTTTGTGAGCTGCCCTATGACGGCCCATACGCTCTCATGAACATCTATATAAACCCCCCTTGCTCACTTTCATCTCATCCCAAAGCAAAAAGTTGACACTTCTCTCTTTGTTTGTTCTTGCCTTCTTCTTGGCATCTCTTCTCACCCTCTTTTCCCTCTTGTGTGAGGAGTTCTTATTTTAGTATTTTAGAGAGTTGTTGAAATAGTTTTTGTTGGTGGATAAAACTTTTTGAAGTTCTAAAAGTGGTAGATAAGGGGAACCTTTGCTGGATTCTACAAAGAAACTCGAATTAAGGTGGATAGGATTTCTAGAACTCCTTCTTTACTACTTCAAGTCTTTAGTAGATTCATGTTTGTTTTGAGTTTTCATGTAATAACCCAAAATTTTGTCAAATAATTAAAGATAAATAAGTTTAATGAAATACATAAAGTGAATCCACTTTGAAGATTTTAAGAAACTTTTGGGTGCAAATTATGGGTAGAATTAATTATGAAATTTAAAGAGTTGTTTTCATTTCTTAAGAAATAAAGAATAGAAATAAAGTATATATATATATATATATATATATATACACACACACATATATATAGGTTAATGTGTATGTGAATAATATGCGTGTTAGTATAATGAATGTCAAATACTACATATTATAGGGATATGCATGTGAAAAAATTAACATAATTGAATAAAAATGTAGTATGCTTATATTTATCTAAACTAAGTATAACATTATATAAGTATCAATTTATAATTACATAAATAATGAAATGAATATATAAATAAAAATATATAAAAATGAAGAAATGAAAAATGTAGATTATTTAATTGTTGGCATTAAAAGGATAGAAATATATCTAATAAATACAATATTAAAGAAATAGAAAGGAAAGAACATTAGAAAATTAATAAAATGTAAAGACATGTGCAATAAACCATATTTACATCAATTAAAAAGTGTATAATTAGCAAATTTCGGATAATAGCAACCTTAGAAAGCAATTTTGGTAATTAGAAAGTGCATCCAACGGCCAAAAATTCGTAATCCACATGATCTACGATCCAACGATCAAGATCAAGCCCGCACCAAATGCTCGGATGCATTGAATCACTGAAATCCAATGGTCCACAATCAATCTGTCCAATCCGACGAACGAGATCGAAGCAAAACCAATGCCTAGATGTACCAAATCATTAAGATCGGATGGCCCACGATTGATCCATTAGATCCAACAGCTCACGACGCAAGCGTGTTCGAAGATCGCGAACGTACCGCAATCGAGGAAGATCGGATGATTCAGATCTATTTCATTAATCACGACCAAGATCTGAATACTGCGATCGATGACAATCCAACGACCAGGATCCATGCTCGCGTCGTGATGATCATCTGATGTTGTGTTCGAGATTCATCCGACGATGAAGATCAAAGCCGCATTATTAATTGCGAACGGTGTTGCGCTCGAGAATGATCTGATGGTCTGGATTTGAAATGTTTTCGATCGATTGCAATCCAGTGCCGCGCTCAAGGTTGATCAACGGTCCACGCGAGTTTCATTGATCGCGAACAGCCATGCTGCAATCGAGGCTCATCCGACGGTCTAGATCTGAAGTGCCCTATTAATCACGAATCATGTGCTGCATTCGAGGAAATCCAGCGGTCCGGATCTGATACGATTTTTGGATGATCGCGAACCATTGATGCGATCGAGGTTCATCAACGGCCAAGATTAATGCTCCGATTAAAACTGAAAAATAACGAAAAAAATTCGAAAGAAATTCTTAAAAATCTGAAAATTGTGTTTCTAAATTTTTCAAACACACTTGCTATTTTTCTATACTTGGGGGCACGAAAATTTGAATAATTAGCAAGTTTCCTACAAGGAGAACACCAAAAACTTACCATTCTATGCAATTTTAAACTCTATATAAAGGACCCCTAGTGCTCTCATTGTTTTCATCTCAAGTCAAGAGCATACTAGTCCCTCTTGACTCTCTCTGGTCTTCTTCTTGGCAATCCCCTCAGTTTTTGAGTAATCTTGAACTGTTCTTGAGTGTTTGGAAGCTTTGAAGTAACGGAACTCTGCCATATTTCAGAAGAGTGTAGAAGAGACTCATTTAAGGTGGAAGTGATTTCTAACTTTTACTTCTTTATTTTAATTTGAATAAGTCTTACATGTGTGATAATGTTTTGAAGTTGAATGATTGAATATATGTTTTAAATATGCATGCTCTATTCATTTGATGTGTCATGAATATACATCTTATGCATGTTTAGAAATCAAGAATAATAATGCATGATATGCATGAATTGTGCCATAAATAAATATTTAAGGATTCATGTTATGTACATGTTATGTTGATGGTTTAATCTGATATTGTGTGTTTTATCACTAAGAAAAGATTAAATAATGATTCAATCTACGTACCCGCGCAATGATGGACTGCATAGTCTCATCATGTGTGTTCCACCCCCGATCTGGCTTGCTGGCTTACCTTTGATGATTTTGAACTGGGTTTCCAAGAGTGATCCCACTTCATAGATATTGGGTTTGAGTTTCCAAGAGTGATTCTCTCTCCCGACGATGTGGAACACAGAGATTAAACTCTTTCGGTCTGAATGTCAACCATAAACAAAAAATTTGTTTAAATCACCTAATGTACAAAAGTTTTTGATATGTTTGGTTTGTTTGAATTGAAATAATGACTTAAATGTTTAGAAAGATTCACTGGGCTATGTGCTCACCCCTTCCTTCTATTTTTCAAGTAATTGAATTACATGAAGACCATGAATATTAGTTAAATTCTTTTTATTTAGAAAGTTTATAATTTCTATGTAAGGGCATATAGCCCAAGTTTTGAATTTTCCGCTGTAATAGTTTTTCTTCAAGATCAAATTATGTACTCAATTTTATTTAATTATTGAGTTTATGAATTTTAGTTATTTCTTGTACTATTGCCTTATTAAATTCTTAAATTTAAGTTATGTACTATTAAATACAATCAAGGCATGAAATAATTGAAATAGAAAGTGATGCAAGTTGTGTACTTGTAAATGTAACACCGGCCTGGTCCGCCGTTTGGTTTAGTCCACTGTCAAGAAAATGGTGGTCATGTCCAATGCTTAAAGATACGGGGGTTGGGGTGTTACATTTCAACATGTTTATATTTTAGTTTGAATCATGTTTGATCAAGTTTTATTTTCAATTAAACATGTTTTTATATTTTAATTCATACATGATAGCATAACATGCTTAGAAACCATACTTAGGCTTATTTTTTTTGAATTTTTAAGCATGTCGTGTATGTTTTCATTTTCTCTTGATTATTTAAATTTTGATAATATTATTATGATCTTGTTTCATATTTATTTGAAATTAAATATGAGAAAGTGAAGATAACAACCACGTATCATCATAGTAGTCTAAGTGACGCTATAGGTGTTCTTTGCATATACTTAGTGTACATGAGTAACATCATTAAGTGTGGATGTGTTTTAAAATACTTGGAATGTGGACATGTGATCCTTATTTCCAATGGAATGTGACAAGATGAATTATCATTCTATCACAGAATAGGAGTATTTTAATGAAGAACATCAACGGATTAAAAATCCCCTTTTGGTCAAATATACAATACTAACAAGATATTGTTTGAAACGCTTAATGCTTGTAAGTGATTGAAATTAGATGTACTTTTAATTTAAATTAGTAAATTAGTAGTTTGATGAATGATCCACTGGGCTATGTGCTCACCCCTTCCTTCTATTTCTCAGGAATTTGAAATGCACGAGCAAGCTTGCTAAGGGATTAGAAACTCCATTTTTAAAAAGTTTCTATGTAAGAGCATATTGCCCAAATTTTGAGTAAAGACTTCCGCTGAATTTTATTTAACTTTCAAGCATGTATCCCTTTATTTTATTCAATAAATAAATATTAAAGTTTTTCTTTTATCTCTCTTGTAATAGTCTTATTAAATTAGAATTAAATTATTTGAGTTGTGTGCTCATTGAGAAATAATAAAACTTGAGATAATAGAAAGTTATGCAAGTTGTGTACTTGTAAATGTAATATTGGACCCAACTTGCCTTGTGGTTGAGCTTGAACATGTCCCTTGGGGTTGGGGTGTTACAAATTGTGTCATGTATACGCGACAAGGTATCCTAGAAAAAAAAAAAAAAGAATCGCTGGGTAGCGATGGCACACCCTTCTTGACCAAAACACGAGTGTCACTCTTTATGAGGGCAACGGGTTAGTGGGGGTATGGAGACTACCTAGGGTTGGCCACCCTACCAGTGATCAACGATAAACAGAAGTCACTATTTGAATGTCATATGTAATGAAAGTGTATGAATGATTGTTGTATGTGTTGACTAAGTTATTTGGCTCATAGAGCTCACTCCCTTCTTATATTCCAAATGCAAGCACACAATGAAGGGCAAAATCCAATTTTGGTTAACTTGATTTGTATTAATCTCCTAATCTCAACATGGAGATTTCTAATACACCCTCATAGGAAGGGCAAGGAATTGGATGGGACCCACCTTTAAGGGAATCCTTTAGACATTGATAATAACATATAGTTGTAAAATGACACTTTGAGAAATCAATAATATTTTTTTTTTGTTTATTTCGTTTCCAAAAGATTTGAAATGCTATGAGCTTAATCAAATCTAACCAATTTTCTAAAAGTAAACAAAAAAGATAAGATGGGAAAAGAATATGTTAAGATAAAAGAAAGAAGATAATGAAACGGCCTTCCCCTTCTAGTTTCTTGATAGTTTTCAAAAGACATTTTAAAATTTACTCCGAGCACATGTTTTCTGCTATGAAGATAAGTTTTTAATTTGTGAAGTTTTTAACCAGTTTTAACAATTAAACCGACCAAGATTTTCGGGAACCGAAAGGGAGGGTGTTACTTCATGCTTATCAAACCAAGTAGAATTGCATCTCATTGCATGAACTCATCGCTGTTTTCATCTGTTGATCTTGCATAATTCTAAAACTTTTCAAAAATACATGTATTACTTTTGACAATATTAGTTATGTGCTTTTGTATGTTGAATTATATTTAAAATGATCATATTCATGTATTTTGAATATATATGGTGATATAACAAGTTGACACAACTTCAACCACTTTCTGAGATAGCACATCATAGGATAACATTGTCCTTCGTATGTTTGAGAGCATAGTGTTACACTATTGTGTAGCTCGTTGCCCTACAAACCATGGAACACTTAGTTCTATGGTGTTTCTCAAAGGACATTGTGAAACACTAATTTTTAGTGTTCGCATAATTTTTTATCACAATAGCACATTACACTTAAATGTAGTGCACTACATCGACTTGTTGAACACCCTTGATCTTAATCTAAATATTTTATGACCACACAATTTTATTAAAGTGAAAATTCTCTTATTTTTAAACCCAAAAATCCTATGACAAAACCATAATCAACTAGAAAGAAAAATAGGAGAATTGGAACATTAAATATAAACTTTTCTTCAAGATTTAAGCTTTTTGCTTGCCACATTGATTTCAAGTGTGCATTTCATCAAGGAACTCTTTCACCAAAGGGGCTATAAATGTTTAATTTTATTCTTTAAGTTGGTGAAACCATTATATTTGTATTTAGTGTTGGTGAAACTTCAATTGCATGTTTTGATTTATCTGAGTTAAGAAATAGAGGTTTGCATCATATTTTTGGATACAATCTTTAAGCATTCTTGGAAAGCAATCATTATCTTCATTTACAATTTAATTAGTGACAGCATTTAGGTTTTCGTAGGATTTTGTAGCGAGCCTAAATATCATAAAACCTAAATACTATACTTGGGGAGGATTTAGAGTGTGTTCTAGAAATACAACAAGATGATTTTTCCCAATTCATTAATGTATTTGACCTAGGGGGGATTGTCCTAGCCAAGGTTGGAGTTAAAGTTTCTAGCTTAGTGCTGAATTATTCTTAATTAATGGAACTGGGTTAAAAATCCTAGTTGGGGATAGCTAGGTAGTGAAATAAATCATGGGGATCGAATCACTATATATCACTATGCACTGTCATTTCGTTTATTTTGTTTTATTTACCACATATGACAATGAAGTAAACATCAAATTAATTCATAAATGTTTAAAATTATTTTTTTTTTGTTGTTGTTATTGTTGTTGTTTTTGTTGTTGTTGTTGTTGTTGTTGTTGTTTTTGTTGTTGTTGTTGTTATCTTAAAAAGCAGTAAAACATTTGATGCACTCAAATCAACTTAGGGCACAGATACATCCTAGGGTAAGCATTAACCATTGAGGGCACCTTTTTAGTGAAGGTATCAACTGTCAGGGACACTTCCTAAGAGAGGCTTATACTTACAAGTAAACCTTAAACAAGACACAAAAAGGATCTGTAACACCTTGATTCTCAAACTATTTGAAATATTGACATTGTTTCAAAATTAAATATATATCTTTTGATTTGTTTAAATGTCACATTAAGAAATGGGGTATTACTTTTTTTAAGTGTCAAATTCTCTTAGACACACCAGGTTACTATCCATAACTCATACAAGTATTAAAATAAGTTAAGGATTAATAATGGAAAATAAGGAAATAAAACTCCAATTCTATTTATCAAACCATCAAAATGATTAATGTTAAAACTCTACTAGGACAACTACCAATATTGATGGAGACAAAATAAGGTTTGGCTCCTTGGCTTTGTCCAAATAATAACATAACAATATGAAATAAGAAATAATAATAGACTCTCTGGCCCACATGCCATAAACTAAAGACAAAATAAATGTCGTCCCCATGACATGACCTCAATCAACTAGGTCTACTATCCACTTTTGCCTCTAGAGCTATTAAGCCTTGACCTTCTTCACTAGTTACTTGGAAAATAGGAGATAAGGTGAGCTCAAAGAGCCTAATGGATCATACATTGTATATCTCATGTATTCTTTAGGTAAAAATATCAAACATGCATACAATTATTAAACATTAAGCAATTCAACCATTCAATTGTCTATTAGTTATCATTTAGATTAAGGGACTTTGGTCTGTGTTTCCATTTCATTAAACATATATTCACGGAGTTGCAATAGATTTTAGTCCATCGAGGAATTAAGTGCACACCCATCATTCCATATTCATGAATTAGGAACTTAACCATCATTCAGATCATCAAAGTTAGGGACTAAGCCATATCTATGGGAAACACCCATAGTGACCAAGTATTGACCAATCCTGACAAGAAGACTTGTTGCTAGCTGTCAAAACAAGAAGAAAAGGAAGAGCTACGGACTACCAAAAGAAGAACAATCCTGACATGGGTTCTAGTAAGGCTAGATGAGCTTGCGATTGTGGGAGCTTATGTGATTGTGAGAACTTACCAGAAGAGAGCCTGTGATTATGGGAGCTTGGGTGGGAAGGGAGTTGTGCGAAGTTTGTGATTGAGTGTGCGAATTCTACAACTGAGATTGAGAATGTGGTGTCTGCGATTGAGATTGAGAATGCAAAGTCTATGATTGTGAGTGTGAGATAAGGAAAACAAAAAGGGTTTGGGATTAGAATTCGGTAAAGCAATTTAGTGGGTTATCTGTGGTATGGGTGGGATTAAGTGGGGTTGTGGGTATTAAACCTACAAACCAACCCAAATCTTTTAGGTTAGATATTTTAAAAGCCAACCCAACCCAAATATAGTTTAAAACCCAATCCAAAGCAACCCAAAAGATTTAGGTCAATCGGGCTAATCGGGTTGATGAACTGTAATACCCTGAAGATGTATGAGACGTCCACATCACTAGTGAACAACGGAAGTGGAATAACAAACTCAAGAAAAGAATCAAAACGGCCAAAACGACTAGACAATCATGTGTCATAAGTCTAAATAAGTGTAAGAGTGATGCAAATCCAAGAAACACAAGAAATGGCGAAGAAAAACACCGAATATCAGAAATTACATTCTGGTGACCGCGGTCAGTCTATTAGGACTGCGGTCATTGCATAAAAACCCAGAAAACAAAGGCAAAAATCACCATTCTGGTGACCGCGGTCATCATGCAAAAACCTAGAAAATCAACACACTGATGACCGCGGTCCGTGAAATGGTGACCGCGGTCATCACATGAAAATACACCTAGTGACTGCGGTCCGTGAAACGGTGACCGCGGTCGTCGTACGAAAAACCCAGAAATAAATGATGCACGACATTCTACCTACCGCGGTAATCACACTGTGACCGCGGTCATTGCACAGTGACCGCGGTCATGCTACAGTGACCGCGGTCATTCGTCGAATTCTATATAATAAAACGTACGCAGAAAACCCTAGATCTGGTATTTTCTGCCGCAACTCACAGATTTTCTTCTCTACCTCTCATCCAACTCATTTGTTTCATTTTCTAAGTGTTCTATTGGGTTCTAAGGGTGGTTTGAGCCTCTTCAAACCATTATCTACCGTCTTCAAGCTCAGATCCGTCGAGAATCACATCAACAAGGGTTGATTTGAGTTGAAGCGAGCTTGGAAAGGATTTGTGCTAAGGTAAATCTCGAAACCTTCTTGAAATCTTGCTTTCTTAGCTTTCTAAACTATTTTCTATAAGTGAAAACCATTTTCATTGAGTTGGTGTGTGTTTTAAACTAAAAGACCAAGCATTTAGTGTTAAGCACATGTCGCCAAAATCCAGTTCGCATTGCCGCAGTAATGCGACGTTCACTAGTGTTTTCCCATTTTGTATTGATTTTGGTGCAATTGAAACGCATGTGCCAAGAACACAAACCTTAGGGTTTTTATGTTGTGCCATAAATGCCTTGGACTTACACATGTACATTGTTTTAAAACTCTATAGATTGATAAATTGAGGCGTGCACGACGAGGAACAAGGCACAAACTTGAGGAGTATAAAAGTGGGTGTGATTTCCTTACTCCCTAGCCTTATCCAAATTTTGAATGCTTAACATGATGTTTGTTAGCTTAAGACTTGCTTAAAAGCATGCTAGGACTTACTTGTTTGATCATGGTTGAGTTTGATTGGTGTATGTATCTTGATGCGTAGATGTTGCGCCATAACATGCTAGATAGAGATTCTTATGAGATGAATTCCATAAATGGTTGATAGCATCTATTTTGATTTACTTTGGATGATATGTTGATGATCACATATGACTAGGAATGACATGTATGACTAAAGAACATTAAATTAAGATTAATGAATCCACGTACTGGCACAGTGACCGGTCTTAGGGTGTCATCGTGGGTGTCCCTACCCGAGCTGACTGCGACAGCTGATAGTGTCTTCGGACGGAGAATCACTGCGGACTTCCATCCTTGGATCGTGGTCCCGAAGGTAACCGGCCCTCGGGCGTTACCCCGGATTCGCTCCTGGACCACACAGGGGATACCGAGGGTTATAGACTCTTTCGGTCTTAGGTGACAACGAAACAAGAAATTGTGTGAAACGCCTAATGTAATGAAAGCGATCACATATTTTGTATTCTGTTTGTATAATGCTAGTGATGTATAGGGATGATCCACTGGGCTCTCGAGCTCACCCCATTTTCCATTACAGGTGATCATTGACACAGCGGGAGTAGGTCAACACACAGGCTGTTATTTTAGGGTAGTGACCTCACTGGGAGGTTGTTACAGTTTTTGGTTCAACTTTTTTTGAATTTGTCTTGTACCATTTTGTTGTAAATATTGATTTAGAGTTTATAGCGAACTAGGCATGTGCCTCTCTGATTTTGAACTGTTTCACATGTAAGTTGAGGACTTTGGAACTTAGGCCCACTGGGCCATTTTTTTTTTTCATATCATGTTTTGGAAATGAATTTGAAATGTGAATCCGCTGCAAAGTGTTTTATTCAGCCAAATATTGATTTGTTATTGATTTACAAACGAAATGGATTCTGCTGCTTGTATTTTAAATGAATTTCATGTCTACCGAAAGAAACCATTGTTGATGGCCATTGTACATTTAAATTTTTCACATCATAGCCTATTTAGTAAAAAGATATGAAGCTAAGACTGAGAAAGAAAGAAACCGAACCACGTGGCCTCCAACTCTCGGCGAACGAACGAACGAACGAACGGGCGCGCGCGGCCCGAGCGACGGACCGTCGCAACGGACACAGAGACGGTCGACCGGGAGCCGGTGTGTCACATGAACACCCCTACTTTGAGCTTCTTCAAGTGATGGCAACACTAATAAAGATTGCAAGGTAATAGCAAGGGGATTTTACTCTAGACCAAGCTCTTGATATAAATAGGTCAATTGATCTAATGGGTTATTGAGCTCACCAATGGAAATAAGTTGATGAATAATAGATTAAAGCTTCAATAGTTACTCGTCAACAAAGATTCCATCTTTACAAATGGAAAGTTCCATTCGCATCTTTAAACTTTTAGATTATGAAGCAACCTTGTCAGTTTGTGGAAGAACACTCTAATTTCTATCCATTTGAGAGAGGCCATGAGGTTTTGGCACTCATATGGACGTCCAATGTGTGGTCTCCTTTTAAGTTAAAATAATGGGTTAAAATGAAAAGGCCATGTTTAAAGGGCACTATACATAGTTTCTTTCATGGGGTATTGTTTGATTTTTTTAAAATTTTCAAGCTTTGAAAAGATGTTAAAAAAGTGTTCTAATGATGGCTAATATATGGAGATTTGGGACGTCTAGGGTGTGGGTTTAATGAAGAGAAGAGAAGAAATAGAAGATAATGCATGAAAACATCAAACTTTACTCATCTTGAGGGCCATCTTCCATAGATCTTTTTGTGTTCATTCCCAAATGTCCTAGGGGTGTGAGATGAGATTGAAAGAGCAATGAAATGAATGATTTTTGAGTGTGCAAAAGAAGAGAATGGGGATGGTGTAAAGGTATAAGTATGAGGGAAAGAAGATGGTGGCTAGTGTTTGTATAATTTATAAGTATCTGGAATTTTGTGCAAAACCCTAAGTGTTGTCTCCTCCTTTGGGATGTCTTGATGGTAGAAGAATGAGGGAAACTGGTGTGCAATGAGATATGGGATGGTTAGGGTTTGGTGTTTGAAGAAAGAATCACATCTTTGTTATGTGTGGAATGAGATTTTTGTATACTTTGAGGAAATTCCCTTTACTTTCAAGATTCATATCTTCGAAAATAAGTTAAAATTATATCCTCATTTTATTCTCCTTCCTTGGTCATCCCATTATCCTTTCAAGGAGAATATTCTCTTTCTTTTTTATTTAATTATCAATTTGATAATATGTTCACATTTAGATCACAATTTATGGCATGATTTTTAATTTAAATTTTTAAATTTCATAAATAGCACCTATCTTGATCTCTGTTCCCATAGTCCTTGGTGTAATTTAATTTTATGAGATCACTATTATGAGATCAATTTTACTTAATGTACATTATTTATTTAATAGTCATATATACACCATATTAATTTATGTTCTTTATTCAAGATTATTATTATTAATCTATCCTTTTTAATTTTATATGATCACTGGGTTGATAATTATAATTATTCTTATGAGAATAATATTATATCTATTTTTTAAAAATAAAAGTTATCTATCGAGGCCCAAGACTAAGACCTCCCTATTATTCACATACTAAGTTGATATATCACTTTTGTCCAGTGTTTAATTTTATTTTTAGCGTCCTTAAGCTCAAACTTCTTGGTTTATGATGCGTAGGACTTTTCAACCCTAAATTTTTATAGTTACTACTTTTTTGTTTATTTATTTTTATTTATGTGAATCATTTTAATATTTGAGTAAGTTAACACTTATTTTAAAATTTTTTTAAATTTCTCAAGTATACACGAATGGCTTGTAGAGCTCATCCTTTTTTTATCTCTTTCAGATGCAGATGCACAATGATTAAGTTGGGAGACCTATTCTTTTCACTTTTTGTTCAACATTGATAGTCCTTCCTTATAGGGTCTTTTTTTTATACTTTCTCTATTTGTATCTTAGAGTATGTACTTCTATTATGAACAACTGTACGCCCTGATAAAAAGCTAATAGTTTTGACACATTTAAACCTACTTTGTTTTTGGACAAACTCATGATAGCCTAAAGGAGGCATATTTTAGAATATTTTAAATTTTAATTAAATTTGCAAGTATTTTCTATATATTCCATTGTTTGGAAATGTTATGGTAATGATTTCAAAAATAGACACAAATGAAAAGGATATCCACCTTTGAGATGCCCGACAAATCACTAAGCATATAATTTGGAAAGAAAGATTTTCAAATTCTATTATTCTATTACAGCAAATGTTTTCAAAAATTAATAAAAGAGTTTTTTTTTTTTCCTAATGAGGTGATTTTTGGACTTAACAAACCAACTTAGAAGGTAACTAGAATCGGGGTGTTACAAAAAACAAAAGGTTGAGGAAGACACATATGTGGGGAGCCATGAGCAACCAAGATAGATGATAAGTAGAGGATAGATGGGCTTGAGGAATGCTCATCATAAAGATAGAATTGTTTCTCTATAGACAAAGATCATAAGTTAGCAGTCAACTTTGAACTAGGGGTGTTCATAGGTTGGGTCGATTCAAGTTAGATGTTAACCCACAATCCAACCAAACAATTTAGGTTGACAAATATAAAACTCAATCCAAACCATTTTATATCAAAGCCCAACCCAACCCAAACAGTTCAGTTTGGTTTGGATTGGACTAGGTTAACGAGTTGACTTTTAATATTCTTAGCAATTAAAAGACAAAAAAAGAATAGGAAAAAAGCTCTAAAAAATGAAAAATGTCATAAACAACTAACATTTATAATTAAGTATCAAATAAAAGTTTAACATCCACAACATCAAAGCATTAAATACACGCTTTTCCACATAAAATTTATAATTAAGTTACAACACGCAACATTAAAAATAAAACTAATACAAGTTTCAACCACCAAAATACCAAATAATTATCAAATACAAGTTTAACAAAGTTGAATCAAATTAAAATTCCAAAGCGTAATATAATAAAGTATTTTCCAAGCTTACCTCTCTACATTAAACTCCATCCATTCAACTAAAAATAAAAATCAATAGTCAATGAAAAAGAAACACAAACATGAACAAATTACAAGTTTAAGTAGCAAATTTATACATACACCACTGACATTCAAATCAATCAATGCTATATAATCCATTATTATGCACGATCCTTCTGATAGCATCTTTAAAGACCCAAAAAATACAAATATAATGTTAGTTATGTTACAATCGTAATAAATTAAAAAAAAAAAAAAAAGAAAAAAGAAGTTTGAAAGTGTTGTAAAGAACTATATGATTTAACTTGCTCATGAGCTTGGACCTTATCCATATAGTCTCAAATTTGTATTGGTTAATGATTAGAGCGTAACCAATTTTGTGTGCAAATCAAAGCTTCCACCATGTTAGGACTCAATGAAGTCCTAAATGCATCTAGAATGCGACCTCCAATACTAAATGTTGATTTAGATGCAAATGTAGATACTAGGACTACTAAAAGATCTCTTCCAATTTGAGAAAGAAGTTTATATTTACTTGAATTTATTTTCCACCAACACAAAATATCAAATCCTTCAATAAATGGATCTTCACAAGGTTCTTCCAAATATTTTTTTTTTATATGTCAATTTTGGCACATAGCAATGTCATGCTTGCCAGTGCTTCAAAATTTTAGATAACAAGAGTGTACGCTCACAAGAATCAACCATTGACTTCTTTGGTACACCATCAACGTCAAATCCATCTTACTGAGATTTATTACAAGTTACAAGTCCATGAGACATGAAATCAAATGCATTGTACTACTAAAACAAACGTTGCAACGTAATATAAATCTTTGCAATCAACAATTCAACAATGGTTTCATCAGAAACGTGATATAAACAATAATTAACATATTGCAATTTGTACATAAGATCCAAAACAGAAGCAATGAATAACAAGCAATTGATATTTTGCACATTTCCCCTATATTTGTTATACTTATCTTTCATACTCAAAGCCATATTGCCTAATAAGGAATCTCCACTTTTAATCAACTCTATTAATGAATTTTGGAGTTCACAAAGTCGTGATAATAGGAGTTAAAAGTGGCATACTTAGATGCACTGAACTTCAATATGACATTATAAAAGGCTCTTAAAAATAACATAAAAGTTAGTGCATTCTCCTAATCCTTGTACTTAAGCAATCTAACTCTTTTCTTTCCACCTTCAACTTCCAAAAACTAGTCACCATATTGCTTGTTCTCTTCATCCAATCTACCAAATGCCTTTTGAAATTGTAAAGCAGATTCTAACATTAAATAAGTTGAATTCCACCGTGTACAAACATCTAAAATCAAGAGGCATTTGTACTCAATTTTTCATGCTCTACACATGGTTTAAATTTGAGCAATCTTGATGGTGATGATCTCACAGACCATACAATATTACGAATACTAGCTATTGAATCATGCAAGTCCTTCAAACCTTCTTTTACAATAAGACTTATTATATGGGCACAACACCTCATATATAAAAGTTTATCTTCCAAAATAAAGCCTTTCCATCCATTAATCTTTCTTCTAAGTTAGCCAATAGTTGTATCATTTGAACCACCATTATCAAAAATTATGGTTAAAATTCTATTAATTCTCCAATCAATTAGGAAACTTTCTATTACCGTACTAGTTATTTCTCCTTTATAATTTGGAACTTGGCCTACATTTAGAGTTTTCTTTTGCAATGTCCAATCACAATCAGCATAGTGACAAGTCAAATACATGTAATTAATGTTTTGTAATGATGTCCAACAATCAGTAGTAAGGCACACTCTTTGCTCATTATTTTTAGCGAACTCCTTAAACTCTTCTTCTCATCCAAAAACAATTGATAGATATCCTTAGCCACTATAATTCTAGAAGGGGATCAAATTTTGGTTGGGTAACACTAACAAAATGTCTAAAACCTTCCCCCTTGACAATTCTAAATGGTAGCTCATCAATTATAATCATCCTAGCATAAGCTTCCCTGCAAGCATCTTTATTGAACCCCACAATAAACAAATTACTTCCACTCATACTATCACTAGATTTTTGAAAACTCAAGACTTTTTGCTTTTTATCTTTTTCCCTAAGCGGGGATTTTGGGCACTTTTGTTTTATATGATTCAACAAGGTACTTGTGCCACATGTTTTTGTATCATAGGCATAATCTCGACCATAGTAGTTACATTTACATGTGGGTTTTTTTTAATTGAAATCTTCAATTATAGTGAAAGGATTCCAAATAGTGGAAGGCGGCCTACAAGGTTTACTCATTCCAAATAGTTTCAAAAACAGTTCAGTTTCTAGAGAACTTACCTCAGATGTATGCACTCTCTCCAGTGTTTGAACTGGAGTTTCACTTGGGAAACCCATACTATCCTAAAAAAATAAAAAATACATAATTAATAAATGCAAGATAGTAATACTATTAATGAAATTTTAAAATTACCAGTTACATTGCAAAAACATATGATGTACGCAGTAAAAGCAGTGATTAAGAAGAAGAAGAAGAAGAAGAAGCATGGACAGTTGCTGCCTTGTTGGCCGTTAGAACGAGAAGAGCTGAAGCCCACCAGAAAATGAAACAATAGCAACAGCAGATTCACAACTGCCAAACCTAGAACAAGAAGTAGAAGCAATGAACTGCAACTAGAAGAAGAAGAATAAAAAAGGAAGAAGAAGCAGGGGACATTTGTTCATTTTGGTAAGGTGAATTTTGCAATTGAGAGTGCGAGACCTGGAAAAGGACCACTTGAATAAGAAGAAGAAGAAGAAGAAGAAGAAGCAGTAGTAGCAGCAAACTCAAACGTACCATACCTAAAACAAGAAGCGGTGAATTGCAACTGAAAGAAGAAGAAGAAGAAGAAGAAGGGAGATCTGTGCATTCTCATATGACGATGTCTAAGATTGAGAGTGTGAGATAGGGAAAGTAGCTATCAAAAACAAGAAGAAGACAAGAAGATTTATGTTGCTAGTCGTCAAAACAAGAAGAACAGGAAGAGTCATCAGCTGCTAGAAGAAGAAGAAGAAGAAGAAGAAGAAGAAGAAGAGCAATCCCAACATGGGTTCTTGCAAGGCAAAGAGAGCTTGCAGTTGTGGGGGATTATGCGACTGCGAGAACTTACTATAAGAGAGCATGCAATTGTGGGAGTTTGGGTGGGAGGAGAGTTGTGCGAAGTTTGCAATTGAGCGTGTAAAGTCTACAATTGAGATTGAGAGTACGATGTCTACAATTGAGATTGAGAGTGTGAAGTCAATGATTGAGAGTGCAAGATAGGGAAGCGGAAAGGGATTGGTATTAGACATCATAAAAGCAATTTAGGGGTTTATCTTTGATTCAGGTCTGGTTAAATAGGGTTGTGGACAACCCAACCCTAATTTTTTGAGTTGGATATTTTAAAACTCAAACCAACCCAAATATACTTTAAAACCTAACCCAAACCAACCTAAAATGTTCAAGTCAATCAGGCTAATTGAGTTGATGAAAACCCCTACTTTGAGCTTCTTCAAGTGATGGCAGCACTAATCAAGATTGCAAGGTAATAGCAAGGGGATTGCACTCTAGACCGAGCTCTTGATAGAAATAGGTCAATTGATCTCATGGGTTCTTGAGCTCACCAATGGAAATAATTTGATGACCTATAGATTTAAGCTTCAATAGGTACTCTCATCAACAAATATTCAATCTTTACAAATGGAAAGTTCCATTCGCATCTTTTAACTTTTAGATTATGAAGCAATCTCGTAGGTTTGTGGAAGAACACTCTAGTTTCTAGCCGTTTTAGAGAGGCCATGAGTTGAGTAAACACCAAATCACGAAGAGATCCACAAATCCAACTCATCACAAGTTGATTCAACAGCCACCAACTAAAGAACAATGGATTAGGGTTGGTTTGCCACAAATCTAGCAAACGAGGTAGAGGAGGCTTAGTTTCATGCAAGCATTCTTCAATGCTATTAGTGATCACAACATTGAGGAGCTTCTGTCAAGTTTGATTGACAATGATCGGCTTAAAAAGGGGATTTTAGTAGTGGGGAGGCAGCTATAGTAGAGTTTAAAGAAGATTTAGTTTCAGGAAATAGGGTGTGTGCTACCATTTGGTTTGAAAAGAGCTCATCCTGGTGCACCAGAATCTATACACTATTTCAGAACTTTCCCGAAGGAAAAGCGCACCTGCTCACAGTGAAGTTGTTTTGAGTGATATCTTTTAGGTTCCTATAACTTGGGCAATATGACATTTTGATTACTCCCATGTCTAAAAATATTTATCTTAGATTAAATAATCTAGCTTTTTCATTTTTACCTTCCTGTTTTTGAGATAATTTTAGTATTCACAGTACTAGTACTTATTAAATTTCTCTTTTTTGTGAAAAACATATATAAAGTAGTTTATATTTAAGATAAGAATAATACGTACAGATATTTAAATATGAAAGCACTTTAAAACGTGATACTACCTTGAGACACTCACAGGGGCCGACACCTAAATTATTTCTACTTTTCAACAAAAATAGTTTTAATTTTATTTATTTCCTCTTTTATTAGTGCTCATTAGAGAATGAAATGCTTTGTATTTTTTTGAGAGCAGTTAAATATACCTAATCAAATAATATGAATAGACGCAATTATCATTTAAAAATTTCATGAATTGTCTTCTACACCTATGCTTCAAAATCCTTTCTTCTTTTTTTTCTTCCCTTTCTTTTCCTTCACCTCTTACATTTAAAAACAAAAAAAAAAAAAAAGAAAAATTAATTTGGTGGTGGAATCTGCTACACTTAGTCACAATACCCAATTAATTATTTTTTTTAAATATAGAGGACTTTAAAAAAGAGACAGAATATAAATAATAAAGGGTTTTGAGGTACGAATAAGGAAATGGCTGAGGGTAAGAAATTAAGGAAAAAAAAAAAAAGATAATTAGTGTCTATTTGTAATATTGATGGATTCATTTAGCTGGCGTGATTTGTATTATTCATGTATGTTTGACCTCTGGAAGTTCCTCAATTGCCATGTAACGTAATTGAGGTCCGGTAACCAAACAAAAGCGGTCCTACTTACTCCTTTCCCCAACTTATGCCCTTCCTTTCTCTCTCTCTTTCTTTTTCTCTCAACAATTTCAGGCTTCACACATCCATTTCAGCCTCATTCTAATTTATTCAA
>JAJIYU010004073.1:0-25219 GCA_030144865.1 Tinospora cordifolia
AATCCTAATCGGGTCGTCACGATATGCCTAACGGTCTGCAACTCGCTCGTGTATTGATTGGGCTCCCATAGAGCATCGAGTGACCACCTAGCACAGAGTGCCCTAAGGGGGTTCTGTGGGCCCAGATTTGGGTCGTCACCTCTATACCTAACCGTCGGGTTTCTCCCGCTCAAGTGTTTTTAAATCACCTCGGAGAGCTTTCGAGCCTCGACGAATGTTTTCATTGTTTAACTGTTTTTAACTAAGGTGCACGACTGCATTATGAATTTAAATTGTGTTTACTGTTGCATTCATTTGCAAAATGCTATTGTTCATACATTCATGGCACATGTTTCAACTGTGGAATACTTATTTAAAGTTTGAATTAGACTGCATTACTCACTGAGCCACCGTGGACAATTAGGCTCACTACTCTAACATTTCAGGTTCTTCAGTCGCTGATAAGGGCAAGGGAGTGGTCATCGCGTAGGACTGCCCTCTCTTACTCTTTTGGGTAGGACTTCTTGTATTTTCTTTTTCTGTTATTATGTTTTGGAGAGGTAGAACCATGTATAGGGGTGAGGATAGTCTGTATATAATGAATAGTCTCTCCCGTTGCTACACATGTGTAATGACCTGTTTGGAAATATGAAGTTCTTATTGGTGTTCATATGTTAGATTTCTTCTGTATTACTTATGATTACTCTGATGGTGTGTGATGTGGTGTAGTTTGTTGAAGCTTAACAGTGTCTTGGCAAGCTCGGCTTGCGAGCGGGTTTGTTGGGGCACTGTGCCGGTCGGTTCGCCCTTCATCCTATGGAAGGGGTCCCGACATATATAAATATATAAATATAAATATAAGTAAATAAATAAATAAATTAATAAATAAATAAATAAATAAATAAGTAAATAAATAAATAAATATATAAAATTAATTAATTAATTAAAATAATTTTTTATAAATAAAAGTTTTTAACTGTTTTAAATAATTAAAATTAATATTTTAAGTAAAAAATTAAAATATATTGATTTTTAATTTTAAAATTAAAATTAAAAAATTATTCCAAGTTAAAATAAAATTTGAATTATTTTAAGTTAAATAATATAGAGATATATATTTAAAATAATTAAATAGTTTAAAAAATCTTATCAAATATTTTTTAAATAATTATTTAAAATAATGATTACTTATATTCAAAAAATATAATTAATTTAAAAGTATATTTTTAAAATAAATAATTAACAAAAATATAAATTGTTTATATAAATTTAAATAATTATATATATATTTAATTTAAATGTGAATAATAGGTATTTCTAAAAAAAGATGTATTTTATAAATAAAATATTGTAGTTGGTGTATTTTATGAATTAATGTGATTGTGAGACCCATATAGTACAGTTTAATAAATTTTAGTATTGTAAGTTAGAATTTAATAAGTGAATGAGGTAGATGGTAAAATTGATGATGTGGAAGGTTTATTAAACCTTTGCATTAGAGATGCCCTTAAGCGGCCTTCATACAGTACGGGGTCTAGGCATGCATAGATCTATTTTAAGTATGTGCTTGTTTGTACACATATGTATATATATATGGACAAATGCATGTATTGAGATTGTTTTCTATATTAATTCTGATGTATGGATGTTGAGGTTTGAAGTTTTATAAATAATAATAATAACAAATAATTTACCAGTAAGGACTGTTATTCACATCAACTTCTTTTTTCCTCAACATAAGACATTTTTCTTTTTGAAATTTTTAGTATTTTTATTCTCACAATCAACCTGCCTATCCCCACTTGAATTGAGGCTTCTGAAGAGGGGTTTAATGAAAAGAAGATGAGTGTTCAGAGTTGTGAGGGAAGGAATCGATGGCTTGTTGAGAGGAATGAAAAATGAAAGAAATTAAGGTTTCAAAAGAGTAGAAGAATTTCATAGAAGAAGCTAAAATTTCATAAGGATTAGATTGACTTGGTTGCATTTTTTTTGTTCTAGTCTCTGCTTTCTCTCTCTCTCTCTCTTTCTTTTTATTTTCTATTACTTAATCCTATCCCGACATTTGATCAATTCACTTTCAATTTCCTTGAAAAAAAATTCTAAGATTTCCTTTCTATTTGTAAAATTCTTTTAAGAACATTTTTAGTATGAAACTTTGATTCGGTGTTTATCATTTACTTAATTGTTCGCATAATTTAAAAAAAAAAATTTTGGAGATGACATATTCAATATAAAGTTTGATTCAATGTTTGTCAATTACTCAATTTTTTGATTTCCACGAATTTATTGTTAGCGTTGTCGGGACTCCTTCCCTAGGGCGAAGGACGAACCGACTGGCACAGTGCTCTGATAACCTTGTCGGCAAGCTGAGCTTGCCAAGACATTGTTAAGCCTCATCTTTCAACACCAACCACATACTACCAGAGTAATCATAGCGAATGCAGAAGAAATTTAACACATGAACACCAATAAAACTTAATATTTACCAAAATGGGTCACTAAAGCATGTGTAGCAATGGGAGTGACTAATCCATTATATACAAACTTTCTTCACTCCTATACATAATTTTTAACTCTCAAACAAGAATGTGCAAAGAGAAACTACCAAAACAATGAGAGAGAAAGAGAGAACAACTTTAGGCGATGACCACTCCCGTACCCTTGTCTACAGCTGAATGACCTAAAGAGTTAGAGTAGTGAACCTAATTGTCCACGGCGGCTCAATGAGTAATGCAGTCTAATTCATAACTTACAAGCATTCCACAATAAAATACGTGCCATGAATGCATGAATAATAACATTATGCAGGTGAATGCAACAGTGAATACAATTTAAAGCCATAATGCAGTCGTGTACCTTCATTCAAAAATAGTTAAATAGTGAAAATATTCGTCGAGGCTCGCAAGCCTTCCAAGGCGACTAAAAATCCACTCGAGCAGGTTGCAGTCAGTTAGGTGCATCATGTAGACTTCGATTAGGACTTATTGCCGTTGCTATTACCGTAGGCCCACAGAACCCCCTCAACGGGCACTTTGTGCTAGGTGGTCACCTCTCAGGGTCGTATGAGAGACCGACACAACTTACCCTAACCCTGTACCCTTGGACCTCGAAACTCGGTGCACTTTTCATTTAAAAACCATTTAAAAGAATGTAGATTCATCACAATATGTAATCTTATTTTCATAATGCACAAAATAACAAAATCTAAGAAATGAGCTAGAAAACACTACTCACAAGGATGCTCTGCTCCCAGTGTTCCTCTCGCGACTGGTCGCGTCCCGCTAATACTTGGTCTTGCGAAATTGACGTAACTCCTTAATATTAACATGGAACTTGGTTCACTCTTAACTCTACGTCATTTTTCAATCAATGTATTGACCTAGTCAAGGGTAGTCCATCTATGTTAGTTCAACTTGCTTTAAATTGCTAAGTCAATTTGATTGACCTTGGTCAATCTTGGTCAACCCTAGTTAACCTATCACTTGTTGACCTAGCTGGTCAATAGAGTCCCAAATGGTCAATTCTGATCCTCCTAGAGTCAATTGGGCCAAAAGGGATCAACATTCCCAATTCCCATCACTTAGGCACAACATTAGCTTATAGTCCTATCTGCGGAGCCATTTTTTTGATTTTTTTGCAGGTAATCCGCACATTGGATTTGAGCCAAACTTTGCAAAAATGTTTTAGACTTCATAAAGTTTCTCCAGAATTTTGAATCACAATTTTTGGACATCATTTACTAGGGCTTCTAGGTATAATAATAGAGACTATATAGATCCCGTATACCCTGTGATAGGTAGTGACTGTTTGTCTGAATTGACCTACCTATCCATATCAGAATGCTCTGAAATTTGGTAGGAAACTTCTAGACATATTTAGGGATCTCTCCACCAAATTTTAGCTCAATATATCAAGGTTTGGTCAGTTAATTTCATCTCAGAATTCTCAGCCAGATTGCAGAAAATTTTTGGGTTCATAGTTTCTACTATCTTCCTAGTGTTCTTTCCCCCATTAAATCACAATCCCATGGGTCATTTCTTGTGTTTAATTGCAGCATATAGGTCATAAGACGTTCATTAATCAAAAATATTTCAAATCAGTAGCATGCAATGCTAAAATCATGCCTATCTTTTCACCCATTTCTTTGCTGTATTTTAAATAACACAAGAAATTGTTCTAAGTCCTAGCACTCTAATAATCATGGCATATTTGTAAGTGTAGCAAATCATACACACAAGGGCTCAGTGTCAGATCTTTATACCTTTCTGGAACCTCTGCTGTGAGGTCTGAAATGCCTCTGGTTTCAGTCCAAATGGGTGTCTTTAGGTGTCCCAAATATAGCTCTAAATCTGGCCTCAAACTGATTTCTGTCGGCACTATCGCAACAGTGAGTCACACAGTTAATACCAGAGACTTATAATACATATTAAACGTTCTAATATCTGATTTCTACCACTTGGACACTTGAATACACATCATGAGAGGTAAAGTGAAGAGTTTTACCTTAGGGCTGAACCTGGAATAGTTCAGGTGTGAGCCTTCCTAAGGTTGCTCCAACTGTTTTTGTTACACAGTTACAACAGTGAGTAAATAACCAACTTTAATGGTTTGAAAATCATGTGTAAAGCCCTATTTTTCGTTCTCTAACACTTGGAGGTTAAAATAAATATGGAAGTGAAAAGGGTGGACAGTTTTACCTCCAAAATAGACTGGAAATGATTAAGGATTCGGAGCTCCAAAAGTGGCTTTACATAGACTTTCTAGTATTTCTGGGTTTAAACCTTGTGAACAACACTTCTTCCGAGGGTTTTCAGCTCTAAACAGTTCTAGGATTTAGCAAATGGCTTATAGGATTTCGTAGATGGTAGTATAAGCTTCAAAACAAGCTATGGTTTACTGGATTTGGTTGAGACATGGATGAGATTCAAGCTCATGAATGTGGCTATAGAAATCTGAAATTTTTGGACTTGAGCTCAAAGAAGGAATTTTGTTGCATGAAGGGTGCTTGCATGGCAAGGTGGGGGTGACATGTGGCCATCCAGGTGGCTTCCAAACTCACATGCTGGCTGCCTAGTTGGCAATGTCTATTGGTCACAATGGAGGTTGTGAATTGATGGCTCAAACCATGGGTTCAAACCATGAACTCCCATGGTTTTGTTGTAGAAAATTCTCAAAATTCGGCTAAAAATCACCAATTTCATGCACAAAAGGACAAAAATATAGGGTCTGGACCCAAAACAAGCTATTTGTCATATATTAGGTGATTAAACATATATTTCGTCTTTAAAGTTTCGAGTCAACTATTTAGACTATTATACATAAATGATATATTATTAAATTATTTGACAAAGTTTAACAAAACATTTGTGAGAAATATTTTCTCACCATAAAAGATTAAAAGATGATAATTTAAGGATACAATATAATAAACAAGATCATTTGACATTATTACAGAAAAAAAATCTTTGTATTTATTTTAATAAAATATAATAAAATACGTTTAAAATGTGAAATTATTACATAATTTCACTAACTATGCAAAAAAAAAAAAATCATATATTCTTGTTATGGTTAATAATGAGTTGCATCATACCATTATTCATGCATTATCCATCGCTTGCTATTTTATATCAACATTCTACCATTACTCGTATTATTTCATGATTATTCATATGTTATATCGAATTTTATTCACATGCTATCCCCACATTTTTTATCAAAGCAACCGAACAATTTTATACCCGTATTATTTAGTTATTATTCTTGCATTATACCATTATTGATGCATTAATCATCGGTTGATATGTTATACCTTGACCATGTTACTGGCTTTAACAACTCGCCTCCCAAGTCCCATCTTCCACGTCATCTGACGGTTCAATTCTCTTTGATCAAAATCTTGGGAAGCCTGGGAGACGGGCCCGTGCTACATTTTCTTCTTCTTAGACCCCAAACACAATAGGGTTCCTGTGTACATTAGTCTATGTACAAAATGACATCATGGTAAATAAAATTCTTCATTTATTCATTCGACAAATTCTGAGTACAATAAACCATTACAGCGAAAAATAAATTTAAAACTGGAAATACATGCTTTCACTTAGGCCGATGTGCCCTACATTGAAATAAATAAAAACTTTTAGTGGGTAACCCTCCTCGCAAGCTGATTAATTTCCTGTTGTGAAAAATAAGGGGGTGAGCTAAAAAACCTAGTGAATCATTCCATTTATTTAATCCATTATTCCAACCAGACAATGCAAACAGATTAAACACTTTCAAAGATTAATTCGATTCAACCAATATATTAATTCAGTTGTAATTTAGACCGAACGGGAATACCCTTTGTGCTCCAAATCTAGGGAGAGAGATCAATTCTGAAACTCAAACCTATTTTTAGTGGGATCATTCTTGAAACCCATTCCATGCTGGTGTAGTATTAACAACCAATTCCAATTCTACATGGAACACAGAAAGTCTCCCATACCGGTGGTACGTGGTTGAAATCTCATTTAATCTGACTTTTGTGTGCAAGAGCATAGTAGATAAATATTTCAACAGAAATTGAACATACCATAATATAACATGATGAATCAACAAAAACAAAGATTTTTGATTTCTGATGTAGAAGATCGTACGAGATGCAACTACAGAGCATACTCTCTCAAACAGGAAAACGACTTTCAATTTTTGATGTAGAAGATCGTACAAGACGCAACTACAGAGCATACTCTCTTGGTCATGCAACATGATGATTGAATGACGTAAATCCAAATAAAAAGAATAAAAACATAAACGATTAAACTAACCAAACAAGCAAACATTATCTAAGTCAAAATAATAAATTAAAAGAAAGGAAAGAAACTCACCTCGAGATCGCTTCCTAAATTATTTGTAGCATTTCGTGGCTACTACTTCGCGAACTATTTAGAATAGCTCAAACAAAGAAGAACTTAGAACTAAGGTTGCCAAGAAGGAGGCAAAGAGAGAAAGCAAGAAGAATTTTTAATTCTTGTCTTTGGGATGAATGAAATGGGTGGAGTAGGGGGGTTTATATAGGGCCCTATTCCAAATAGTGTCTCTATCTTTCCAATGTAGGATTATTCCTTCCCACACATGCCCACTTTAATATCTCAACAAATGAGATATTTCATTCATGAATGCCTTTCCTTTACACATTTCTTCTCTATGTATATTACCATCATACTAAATAAAATATTATTTTCATGAGTGCATCTCATTAATACTTTATACACATACTTTTCTATATTAATATCATACTAAAAATACTATTTTTTTATTCAAATAGAGAAGCATATATTTACCCAATAATTCTTATATGTCTATTATTAATCAATGTATATTCCTTTATACTTCTATGCTAACTGATTAATTGCATACCCATGACAAACATATATATGTATTTATATATAAATATATGCGTCTATGTGTTTTAAACTCAAATTTCGGTTATTACGTCACTAAAATTTCAGGTATTACACTGGCATTATTCAATAATTATTCATATGTTATGTATACGTTATATCCCATTTTTATATCAACAATCGAACAATTTTTTATATGCGCATTATTCAGATATTATTCTTGCATTATACCATTGTTGACGCATTAATCATCGGTTGGTATGTTATACCTCTACCATGTTACTGATATTACTCCATAATTATTCATATGTTATATATACGTTATACCACATTTTTATATCAACAATCGAACAATTTTTTTACTCGCATTATTCAGACATTATTCTTGCATTATACCATTACTTGTATTATTTCATGATTATTCATATGTTATACATATGTTATACCGAATTTTATTCACATGTTATCCCTGCATTATTCACATGTTATCCCCGTATTTTTTTTACCAAAGAACCCGAATAATTTTATACTCGCATTATTCAGACATTATTCTTGCATTATACCATTATTGACGCATTAATCATCGGTTGGTATGTTATACCTCTACTATGTTACTGACATTATTCTATAATTATTCATATGTTATGCATACGTTATACTACATTTTTATATCAATAATCGAACAATTTTTATACTTGCATTATTCAGATATTATTCTTGCATTATACCATTACTCGCATTATTTCATGATTATTCATATGTTATACGTACATTATACCAAATTTTATTCATATGTTATCCCTGCATTATTCACATGTTATCCTTGCATTTTTTACCAAAGCAACTGAACGATTTTATACCTGTATTATTCAGTTATTATTCTTGCATTATACGATTATAGACGCATTATTTATCAGTTGGTATGTTATACCTCTGCCATTATTGGCATTATTCCATAATTATTCATATGTTATTCATACGTTATACCGCATTTTATTTACATGTTATCCTTACATTATTTATATGTTAAGCCCGCAAGTTTGTATCAACAACCGAATAATTGTTATACTCACATTATTTATATATTATTCTTACATTATACTACAAAAAAATATAAAAAGAAAAAAAATCAATTTTTGCCCCAAAAAAATTGACGTGGGAATACTCATCTTCTTTAGAGTTACTGTTGTTCGATCGTCTTCTTTGTGAGTTTAAGTTCTTCGATTTTCACTGCTCATTTTCTTCTGTTAATCTTCATTTATTGTTGTTGTTCTTCTTTGGGTATTTGGGAATGAAATATCTACTTTTGCATTTGGGAACGAAATCTCTGCTTGTAACGATGAGTCTTCTTCTTTATGCATTTCAGTTCATCGATCTTCTTTGTTTTCTTTCTTTTGTTAGTCTTCATTTGTTATTGTTGTTGTTCTTCTTTGGGTATTTGGGAACGAAATATCTGCTTATGCATGTAGGAATGAAATCTCTACTTGTAATGGTTGGTCTTCTTCTTTGTGCATTTCAGTTCATCAATCTTCTTTATTTGTCTTTCTTCTGTTAATCTTCATTCGTTATTTGCAGAATCGCTGCAGAATCAACACAATCATCTGCTTGTAACTATTGTTATTCTTCTTTGGGCGTTTGGGAACGAAATCTCTGCTTGTGCTGGGTACGAAATCTCTGCTTCTGGGTTTGGTAACTGCTGTTGTTCTTCTGTTATTATTATTCATTTTTGCTATTGACTTGTGCTAAGGTTGACTTATTCATTTTTGCTGTTGACTTATTTTTGTTATTCTATTTAGAAATTGATATCTTTAGCTACACATAGATAAAAAATGGGTCCATATTTCAAGGTTAACTCTCACATCTAAAATTAGATAGCATTATTTATTACTTGCTTGCATTATTCGAAATTTAAGTAATTTTTATTTTTTTATGTTGTCTCATGAGTATAGAGATGGTGCTCGAAATTTTATTAATTTTGCGTGTGCAAGTTTAGGAAATATAGACATAATATCGTGTCCTTGTACAAAATGCAAGAACTTGGATCATCACCATTATGATTTAATATATGAGCATTTAGTCATAGAAGGAATGGATCCTACATAAACTAATTGGTTTATTCATGGAGAAAGGCTTGAAACATGTGGTTCTGCCTCCGAAGATATACCAATGAATGATACATACAAAATGTACAAGGACCATACATATATTCAAAAAGATCATGATAGATAGAATAATCATGAAATTGAAGAAGAAGACCTCACACATTTAGTTGAAGGTCCAGAGACACCTTTATATCATGGTTGCTTGGAGCATACTAAAATTTCAGCAACAATATTTTTATTCAAGTTAAAAGCTTCATATGTTTTTTCAGATACTGGGTTTAATGAATTGCTTAAGATTGTTGGTGATTTGCTTCCATTTGATCATACTCTTCCTAGTTCTTTATATGCAACAAAAAGACTTCTAAAGGCGTTTAATCTTGGGTATGAGAAGATACATGCTTGTATTAATGATTGTTGTTTATTTAGAAATGAGCTAAATAATACAGATCTATGCCTCAAATGTGATTCGTCTAGATGGAAATCTAAGCACACTCAAAAAAAGACAAAAGTCCCTCAGAAAGTGTTGCGTTATTTTTCAATAATTCTAAGACTTTAAAGAATCTATGGAGTGGCTGAAATAGTTAAACAATTGACATGGCATCAAAATAACAAAAGTACAAATGGAAAAATGAGGCATCCAGTTGATTCACCTGCATGAGAAACTATAAATGACAATGATGAATCTTTTGCATTAGATCCTAGAAATATTAGATTTGGTTTGGCTACGGATGGTTTTAATCATTTTTAAGACCTTAGTTTTGAGGTACAGTTGTTGGCCAGTAATATTAGTTACATATAACTTGCCTCCATGGTTGTGCATGTTGAAGGATAATTTAATGTTGACATTATTCATTCCTCGGCCGAAACAACCAGGAAATGATATAGATATTTACTTAGCACCTTTGATAGACGATTTGAAATTGTTATGGACAAATGGAGTTGACATGTACGATGTATTTACAAAATCAAAATTCAACTTAAGAGCAATCTTAATGTGGATTATAAATGATTTTCTTGCTTATACAAATATGTCTGGGTGGTCAACAAAAGGAAGATTTGCATGTCTTATTTGTCACTTGGATACTTGCTCTGAATGGTTACGTCATAGTCGAAAATTCTCATACATGGGTCATAGAAGATTTTTAGTTCATGACCATCTATATCGAAAAAAAGAGCTTGGTTTAATGGTAAACAAGAGCTACGAGGAAAACCAAAGTGGTTTACAAGTGAAGAAATTCTTGCAGAGGTAGAAAATATTGTAAATGACTGGGGGAAGAGTAAAAAAAAAGAAGAGAAAAACAAAAGAGGAGGAACAAACATGGAAGAAGAAGTCAATTTTCTTTGAATTGCCATATTGGAAGGTATACAAATTTATGTCATTGTACTTTAAATTCATTTGTTTTGTGAAACATAATATGGATTCATTCTATTTCATAACATATGAAGTAATTAAGTCAAATTTATGCAGAGCTTGCTTTTACGTCATAATTTGGATGTGATGCACATTGAAAAGAATATATGCGATAGTATTATTCACACACTTTTGGATGTGAAAGGCAAATCAAAAGATGAACTCAATGCTCGTAGAAATTTGGAATACATAAATATTAGAACTGAGTTACATGTTGAGAAGCGAGGAGATCCATTATATTTACCTACTGCAATGCACACTCTTTCAAAAGAAGAGAAAAATTTTTTTTGTAGAAGATTAGCAAATTTGAAGTTAGCTGACGGTTATGGGTCTAACATTAGAAATTGTGTGTCGATTAAAGAATGTAAGATATTTGGCTTGAAGTCACATGATTGTCATTTATTAATGCAACAAATTTTGCCTATAGCTTTGAGAGGAGTGCTACCAAATGGTCCAAGATATGCAATTTCATGACTTTGTAGTTTTTTTAATGAACTTTGTGATAGGATCGTTGATCGAAATATATTATTGGACTTGAATGATTCAATAGCCTAAACTTTGTGCATTTTTGAAATGTTTTTTCCTCCATCTTTTTTTGATATTATGGTTCACTTAGCAATTCACCTGGGACAAAAAGCTTGTTTGAGTGGACGAGTTCCATATCGGTGGATATATCCATTTGAGAGGTAGAACATATATCACTTTAATGTGTTTAGCTATTTTATTATATATGTATGTTAGTCCATTGCTCACCAAATAATTAAATGTACTAATCTTTGTGTTGTTTTAGATTCATGAAAGTGCTAAAGGGCTATGTTAAGAATCGTGCACGACCAGAGGGTTGTATAGCTAAATGATATCTTGCCAATGAGTGTACCATATTTTGTATCAAATATATTGAGAAAGCACGTGAGGTAGGGATTCGATCGACACGCAATGAAGATGTTGAAAATAAAGATGAAGAAAATGAAATAGAATTGGAGGGCTAACCAATTCTTAGTAAAAAGAAAGTTGTGCTTCCATTTGATACCTTGGATATTGCTCACCATTATGTTTTATTAAATAGTTTAGAAGTTCAAGCTTACATAGAGTAAATATATTGTTCTTATAATCCATATCATAAATTATGAGTATCTTAGTGCTTTGTTCAAGTTGGAGCTAACTTTATATGGTTTATAAGAATGCACTTGAATGAACTTCGACATTCAGATAGAGGATTATTAAGGAATTAACATTTGTTGTATAAAAGACACATGGATGAATTTAATAAATGGATTTGTGATAAGGTAAACAAACATTTTTCAACATGCATTTCCATTTGTCTTAGCAAAGTAGTATTCATTATATTCTTTTTGCTATATGATCAGATTAAGGAGCTTGTTGGACATAACATTGTTTTTAGTAAGCTAACATGGCTCACCCTGGGGCTAGGGAGCAAGTATTATTGTGTTAGGGATATGTAATGAACGGTCTCCATTTAGTTAAAGCAATAACTCTTTGTAGGTCTAATGGAAAAGATCAATCACAACAATATGGGGACGTCACTTATTATGGAGTCTTAAGAGATATCATAATTCTTGATTATCATATATTTCATGTGCCTATTTTTAAATGTGATTGGGCTAATATTATCAATGATATCAAGAAAGAAGGATTTATATTAGTCAATCTTCATGAGGGGCAATTTCGATTTGATAAGGATCCATTTATTCTTGCATCACAAGCAAGACAAGTTTTCTATTCTTGAGGAAATGAAACATTTAACTAGTATGTCATTTTGAGAGCTCCTTCAAGAGGTTTTCTTAAGTTACAAGCATATGAGGAAAGTATAAACTTGACACATGAGCCTATGAACATGTCAACATTTAAAGATGAAAACGTGGAACACTGTGCTAGGATCGACCTAAATGGCACTATTTTGTGAATAATGCAAGCATTAAGTTCTATACTTATAACACCCCGCCTCCCGAGCCCCATCATCCACGTCATCTGATGGTATAATTTTCTTCGATTAAAATCTTGGGCCATATGGGAGACGAGACAGTGCTACATTTTCTTTTCTAAAGCCCAAATCCATGAGAGTTCTTGCGTACATTAGTCTATGTGCAAAAATATTTCATAGCCTCATTAATAAAATTATTTATTTATTTATTCTAAGATTTTGAGTACAATGATCTATTATAGAAAAAATAAATTCAAAACTGAAATAAATAATTTTGTTTGGGCTCACATGCCCTACAATGAAATAAAGGAATTTCTTAATAAATAATCTCCCACGTAAGCTGATAAAATAATTTCTTGAAATGTGAAAAATAGGGGGGTGAACTAAAAAGCTCAGTGAATCATTCTATCTATTTAATTCATTATTTCAACCAAATAATATAAGCATATCAAATACTTTCAGGGATTAAATCGATTCGAACAATATATTATTTCAGTCGTAATTTAGACCAAATGGGAATAACCTCTGTGCTCCAGATCTAGGGAGAGATATCAATTCTGAAACTCAAACCCATCTCTAGTGGGATCATTCCTGAAACTCGTTCCATTCTGGTGTCAATCTTGATAGCCTGTTTCAATTTTACATAGAATACAGAAAGTCCATCCCTGTACCGATACGTAGTTAAAATCTTATTTAATCTTATTTTTTTGTATAGGAGCAATGATAAATAAATATTACAACGGTAATTAAATAACATTCACATTCACGAAAATATTGACTTTCGATTTTTGATGTAGAAGATCGTACAAGACGCAACTACAAAGTATACTCTCTCGGTCATAAGCAGTATAACAATTGAATAACGTAAATAAAAAAAGGACAAGAATAAATTTAAACTAATAAAACAAGCAAGCATTATTTAAATCAAAATAATAAATTAAAAGAAAGGAAAGAATTCACTTTGAGATCGCTTCTTAAATTTGTGTAGCACTTTGTTGTTACTACCTCGCAGACTATTTATAATAGCTTAAGAAAATAAAAGAGACTGAGGGTGCCAAGAAGGAGGCAGAGAGAGAGCAAAAAGAATTTCAACTCTTATTCTAAGATGAATGAAATGAGTGGGGTTGAGGGATTTATAAAGGGTCTCTAAGGGTCATACCCGTCATTTTTTGTCTTCTAATCAAGAAAACTTACATTTTTGCTTGCTTTGGGTGGTTAGATGGTTAAGATTTTTGTTTTAGGGTTTTTTAGCATCTTTTTTCATCCAAATCAATGGCTTAAATAACCAATCAACGCTCAAATTTTTTTTCCTTGTTTTTTTTTTGTTTTTTTTTTGTATTTTTTCTCTTTTTATATACTTTTTTAAAAAATCGAATTCGCACACATCGGCAAATTCGCTGCGCAAATTTTGCGCTTCCCTTCTTTTTTTTTTTGAATTTTTTAACTTTTTTTTTTACGTAATTGGTTTTTGGTTTTGGTGCATGGGCTGAAATAATAAAACAAAGGTTATTTATTAATATATTAATATATTAATACTAAGAATAATAAAACAAAGGTTATTTATTATTTTATTATTTCTTATATATATATATATATTTTTTTTTTCTTATATATAGTTATATTTTTATTATGTATTTTTTTTCCTTTTCTTTTTTTAATTTCATATTATTATTAACTAATCCTACTATATGCTTAGTATTAATGTATTAATACATATATTAATTAATTATTATATATCTATATGTACATGTGCACACACACACACACACACACACACACATATTGACTATATTTTACTATTAATTAACCCTACTATATTCTTAGTATTAATATATTAATACATATATCAATTCATTAATATATATACCTATATGTACATGTGCATATATATATACTTCCACACCAATTAATTACATGTGCATATATATATGTACAAATTAATTTTTATCAATAAAATGTCACATATATAGGTACCAATTAATATATATGCATGTGTCCATACTAATTAATCATATATGCACAAAAATAATCGGGGTATTGCAATACTACAACTGATTGAATTTTTTTTTGAATTTCTGTATGAGTTTATATGCTTGGATTGTGTAGTAAATTCTATTTTTTAATTATGTGATAGTTATTTATTGCATCTAAAGTAATTAGTTAATTTCTTTTCATCTTGTATCAACAGACATATTATATCTTTTATAGCCACTATGACAAAAAAGAAGACTTTAGAAGCTAGTGAAGTAAGTATTTTATTTTCAATTACTATTCTTTTCCTTATGGCAACTATTCTTCTTCTTTAGTATAAGGTATGTACTCTTCATTCACATTTTCAGCTTTCATCTCTGTCACGTTCATGACTTATAATGTTTGTTGATTACTATTATAACTTTTGGTTTAAAATAAACAATGTTGATTACTATTATAGCTTTTGGTTTAAGACTAATAAACAATGTGAAATTTCATCTCTTTCACATATATATGCTTTTTAAGAAAAATTAATATATAGCTAGGTCTAGGTGTCCAATCCCCTAGTGGGGCTAAGTGTTCTATGGATCATGTAAAACTATGCATAGTATCCTTTTTAGTTTTGTTCTTATATATATTGAGTTGCTTTAACTATTACAGTTGCTCTTTAGCTCATACTCTTTTTTTTTTAAATTAATCTAATTAAGTTTATTTGTTTTTTGATGTAGGTATATATAATGATTGGAACAATAGAGAACTTGAGTTTATATGCTTGGATTGTGTATTAAGATGAGACGTGATAATCCTTTGAGAAGAAGTTTTTGCTTTAGAACTTTTTATTTTTGTTTATTAGGATTAATAACGATAAATAGTGTAAATAATAATTACACTTTTTGATGGATTGTATATATGTTTGACATTATGAAATTTATTATTCTTAAGTGATACTAAATGAGCCATTTGAAATGATAGGACAAATGTTTAATAATGTTTATTTTATATTGTGAATTTACAGATACAGGTAAATATATACAATATATATTGTGGTAAAATATTTTTACGAATAAAAAAATTGACACATATGACAATGTTCAGTTTTCGTTGTAAGATACATGATATAATAATGTGTAGACGATTGTTGTTGAAATACTATAGCTTTCACAACGGGCATATGCATGTTGTTAAGTAATGAACATACAACAACAACCACTTGACCGTTGTTGAAAGGTTTAAAGGGTAGGGTTTTCATAACGTTCGCATGTTGTTATAACACGTCTACAACAACAAGTATTATGACTGTTGTCGAATATGTGTTAAAAGATTGAAACATTTAACAACATGTGAACGTTGTTGTAATCTCAGTTTTAGAACAACACACAACGGATTACAACAACAGGCACGTGACTGTTGTTAAAGGTTAGGGTTTCCATAATGTGCGCCTATTGTTATAACATTTCTACAACAACAGGCATAGTGATTGTTGTCGAATATGTGTTAAAAGATTGAATTATTTAACAACGGGTGAACGTTGTTGTAACCTCACTGTTAGATCGATACACAACGCTTCACAACAACAGGCTTGTTACTGTTATTAAAAATAGTCGACCGTTTAACAACACCTTGATCGACAACATCACCATGAACGTTGTCGTATGGGTATAACAACAAACATTGCATGTTGTTGTAGGTGCAATTTCTTGTACTATGTATTTGTATATGCACTTATATTAATATAATATATAATATAACATTATATTATTAATTAACTTATAAACAATATGTGCACGTGTATGTTAATGTTAAATTGTTTGAAGAATATAAGTGAATAATAATTTAGTGATCAAGGTAGATATGATTATCCATTCACAAATTTTATTTAAGTTTTATATGCTGTACAAAGTGTATCTATTATAGATTGATTTAGGGTCATGTTAGTGCGAACATTTTTTTTGTTTTGATTGATTTAAATGAATCACATGTGATATAATGTCCACTTGAATCTAGTTGTAGTGCTCGAGATGTGTACATATATGCTTGCTCGTTTGTAGTTATTATATAGTTAGAATTATGAATGGTCATGAATGTATGCTAGTTTAGTAAAAATATAATTATATGTGATTGCATGATATTGATATGATTATATTTATGATATATAATATGGTCTTTGTGTCACATTAGGCGTCATCGTGGATGGCCCAAATATTTGATAGATATATCTTTGGCTAATTGATATTCCATCACATGCATGATCATTGATTTTGATTTTGAGAGGACTGATGTTATAACTTCACTTCATAGAGGGTCTAGATCGGATGATCGACCATTTGGTGTCATCCTAAGATGATCGATCTCTTGGACCATAGAGGGACACTAGGTTGAACTCTTCAGTCCTAATGATAATTGTAAATAATTTAATGTTTGAATCACTTAATAATTGATAAGTGTTTGCGTGTATGATGACGTTTATAATGTTTATGATACGTTGGTATGATTCTATGATATCTTTGAATTCACCGCTTATTTTCTTATTCGGGTAAAAATTAAGGATGGTGCATCACAGTACCAGGTTGTTGAAAATTTTAATATTCATTGTATATGATCATTTATTTATTTTGTTTAGGGGTTGAGTGTGTAACTTATTAAGAGTCTTATTAACATTATTGACTAATTGTGAAGGGCATGAGGCCTAATTTTATTAATGGGTTTATTTTAGAATAAGTTATTTTTATATCCGAATAACTGAGTATTGGATAACCGAATATTGTTTTAATAAGAAAGTAGATTTATGTGTATTTAAAATGCCTTAGATATTATTAGACAAATTCACTAGTTTCTATTAGTTCAACATTGTTTGAATGCTTTGGATATGTTAATCATAGTGATTGAAATTTAGATTGTAGTATTTTGAAAAAGTAGAAAAATAAAAACAAAAATACAAGAAAATAAAAATAATTTAAGGAGAAAAATAGATAAACAAATAAATAAATTATTTCCTACCAATTTTGAATAGTGATGCAAACATTTGTATATAAATAATACATATTGATATATATTGGACAAAATAAAATATAGGTGATTCCCAAGTGAACCAAAACACAAATCTATTCCCTTAGAAATTCAAAACCCACGTCCCCCATGAGCCAAACAGATAATTAGAGAAGATCAAATCAAATTTTACAAAAAGGATAACTATTAAATCCTTAGTTATCTTCATTATCTCCTAATACCTTCATCAAACAAATCCCAATCTCAATCCGAAGTGGCAATTTCCCTTTTCCCCTCTTCTCAATGGTGCCGATTTCTTTTTTTATTTTTTTGCTCTTTTCTTCTTCTCGCCTTCCTTGTTTCAGCCACAGAAGAACACTACAAAAGGTTGAGGTCACATGCATATTTAACCTACATAGATACATTCTCCAAGGTATCACTCTTCAGCATCTTCATTATACCTTCTTTTTTTTTTTTTTTTGTGATACCTCATAATTTTGTCAAATAACATAAAAATAAATAAAGCTGACAAAAACAATAAATGAAAAAAAAAAAACAAGACTTATTGAAAAAAAATTCTAAAATAATTGGAGGCAAATGAAATCTTAATATCAGGATGATCTAACTAATGATATAAGGTTAATGAAATTATCAAATATTATTTGTATAAGAATTATTTTATAATTATACAAATAATGGAATAATTATGAAATTAATTATCAAATTTAAAGTAACAAGAGGGAATTATATATATATACATATATATTTATTTTTGCCTCTCTGGAAATAAAAATATGGAATAAATATATAGAAAAATATATGAAATGAAGAAATATGGATTATTAATTGTTGGCAAAATAAAAATATTAAAGAAATAGAAAAATATCTAATAAATATAATATTAAAGAATTAGAAAGGAAAAATATTAGCAAATTAATAAAATAGTAGGACAAACCATATTTACACAAATTAGAAAGTGAAATTGGGTGTATAATTAGCAAAACTCAGATAATAGAAACTTTAGAAAGCAATTTTGGTAATAGAAACTGCATCCAACGGCCAGAAACGTGTAATCCGCACGATCTAAGATCCCATGGTCAAGATCAAGCCTGCACCAAACGCTCAGGAGCACCGAATCATCAAGATCCAACGGCCCACGATCGATTCGCTCGATCCAACGATCCAAATTCGTTTCATTGATCGCGAACAAAGATCCGCACACCACACTCAAGGTTGATCCGACGGTCCAAGCATGTTTCGTTCATTGCGAATGGAGATCCGCACACCACACTTGAGGTTGATCCGATGGTCTAGGCGCGTTTCGTTTATCGCGAATGAGATTCACGTACGAAACTCGAGGAAAACTCAACGGTCCAGACGCTTTTTGTAGATCGCGAACAGAGTGCTGCGCTCGAGAAACGATCCGACGGTCTAGATCTGAGACGTTTTTGTGATCGCGAACCGTTGCTGCGCTCGAGGAAGATCCGACAGTCCAGATCTAAGACGTTTTTTGATTGATCGCGAACCGTTGCTGCGCTCGAAGAAAATTCGACAATCCAAATCAAATGCTCTAAAAATAAAATAGAAAAATCCGAATAAATTTGAGAAAATGTTTTCAAAAATCTGAAAATTGGTTTCTAAATTTCAAAAAAATACCCAAATTCACTTGCTATTCTCCTATACTTGGGAGGCACAAAATTTTGAAGAATTAGCAAGTTTCTTATAAGGAGAACACCACAAACTTGCCATTCTCTACCCTTTTGAACTCTATATAAACCCCCCATTCTCACAATTCATCTCATCCCAAGAAACAAGAGTTGAGAATTCCTCTTGTTCTCTAAGCCCTCTTCTTGGCATCCCTTCTCACCATTCTTTTCCCTCTTGTGTGTGAGAAGTTCTTAGTTTGGGGATTCATCTTGGGTGATTTTCTTGGTACTTGTACGTTGGAAACTCTTGTTTAAACTTTGGGGAGAAAGCATCATAAGGTGGAAGTGATTTTTCTAACACCCCTTTTTCTTATTCGAATTGCTAGCATGTTCATTGGTTGTTTGACTTTTGAAATCAAAATAATTTTAGTTCTAGTACTCTAAGATATATTTCAGTTTCAATTTTGATCCTTGTTCGAATTTATGCATTCATAATATTTATGCCATGTTTAGTATCATGCTTAGGCCTTATTTCAAAGTATGATGCATGATGATGGTTGTTTCATGATTTGATTTTTAGATTGTCCATATTCTAAATTTTATTGACCTTGGTTTCATATTCTGAAGTTTATTTGATGATTCAAGATTTAACAAAAGAAGATGGCGAAAATAGCCACGTTACCATCATAGCAAACATGTGGGTTGCTATGGATGTTCTTTTTATATAATTAGTTCATATGGTTTTTAAGACCAAAGTACTTGGTTCGTGGGTAAGTTCCGTTAAGTTCTAAAAGTCCAATGAAATTGACAAAGAAAAGCTATATTTCACTCTCAGGGGGTACTTTGTTAAGAACATCAAGGGCTTAAAAACCCTTTTGGTCTAAAGTTTCAACTTTAAACAAATGGATGCTTGAAACGCTTAATGTATGCCAGTGTTTGAAATATGAATGTGTTATTGGTTTGAATTTGAAAAATGGTTGTTTGAAAAAGATCCACTGAGCTTTGTGCTCACCCCTATATCTTTTTGTTTTTAGGAAATTAAATAATGAAGACTAAATTTAGATAGTTTCTATCTTAGTAAGTTTCTATTTTTCTTTTAATGTAAGGGTACGTTGCCCAATTTTGAAAAAGTCTTCCGCTCAAATTTAATTTTTATTTTAGAGGTTATGAATTTCTTTTGATTAACAATGTAACAGTTTACATTAGAAAGTTATGTATTTTTTTGAATAAAGAAGTTGAATTTTTCTTTATCTTTAATTGGCTTGATTCTATTAAATGGAAATTTGTACTCTTGAATTTACTCTAAGGCATGAGGTATTGAAAAATAAAAAGTTAAGTGTGTGTCACTTGTAAAGTAATATGGACCCAACTTGCCAAATGGTTAAGTCCATTCCAAAGAATGGTGGTTATGTCCAACGCTCAATGAATGTGGAGGTTGGGGTGTTACATTTTCCTCCTTTCTCGTCTTCTTGGTTTGTTATTTTCTCATAAACAAATATGAAAATTCTTGTCTATTTCCACCCTTAAACAGACCTATTTGTTAGTCCAAAAGAATGAAAAAAAAAAACACTTACAAAACACTACTTGTCAACAAGCAATTTTGAGCTTTTTGGGTGATTGTCGTGCGAGGTATAATATTCCTACTTTATTCTTGTTATTGTTTTCTAGCATTTAATCTAATTTATTAGGATGCTAGAAATTTATGAGATCATGAAAAAAATGAATTTATATCTATATAAAGGAAAAGTAATTAAGTATGCATGTACTGCATGAATCACATGGTTATGATAGTATGTGAAGAATATTTATCAATGAAGCCAATGCATTAAAATATGTTAATTTACTCGATAAAACTAACAAGTTAGGTTGCTGAAAAATAATGATTTACGTTTACATAAAGGTTAAAGCTTGGGTATTATGCTAGAACAAATAAAATTAGACAAATATGCACGTGATAACAAATCTATATGCACAATTAATGGATGGTAGAGTGTATTGTAAGTTGTGTGATGTTTTATACATATTTACATGTTAAAAATTAGCAAGGTGATTCACTAAAAATTAGGGATTAAATATATGTGGTGAAAAATGAGTGTGAGGCTTTAATATACATTAAATAATAAAAGTATATGTGTATATTGCGAATACGACTGAGATTTCATGCACTTTATATATGCCAATAATGGATGGATGTTTAATGACCTTAAATATGTTTAAAAAGGTTTGGAAAGTCCGTTTATGGTGAGTATTCATAGTTGGAAAGGTGTGGGCCAAGCCTAACAGTCAAATAAGGGCAATATTGCTCGCCAAATGCACTAAAAATAGTGAATAATGCATTGGTTGTCATGTTTGGTTATAAGTCATTAAACTTGTGACTTAAAAATATCAAAAAATGTTTCAAATACTGAAAATAATAATTTTAAATATATTAGATTGAAAATTCAAGACAATTGGGACAACAATGCGAGAATCAAGGAAAATTGAAGGTCTTACTAACAAGGTAGAGATGAATATCCTTGCTTTTTCGTATTATTTGAGTTCTAAATATGAATTTGATTAATGTTTATTTTGATTGAATATTTGTGAGCACATTATGACATGATTATTTAATGTTTGGATTATGCGATATATATATATATATATATATATATTGAAAAACATGTTGTATATATATAGTATATATTGAAAAGCATGTTGTGTAACATCATTTGACAATGTATGATTGATCAAATATTTATCTTGGTATTTTGTGTAATTCTGTTAATTGAAATTATGCGATTGTTGGGCATGCTAGTTTAGAGAGTTTTGGGTGCTCCACTAAATAAATATAATTAAAAATTGAACCACATACCAACATGTTGGATCAGTAGCTGGTCACTGTGAGTGTACCCCAAAGATATGGATTAGTTTTTAACATTGACAAATGGAACGATGGATGTGTCCCTCATTCCTAAATACAAAATAATGGGTGTTTCCTAAATCCCTTATGGACTAGCATGTGTCGCTACTTCCTAATTGATATTTTGGTGAGACGGGAACACCAAGAATAGTCCTTTCGGTCTAAATGATAACTGAAAAATAATTGAATGCTTGAATCCCTTAATATTTGGAAAGTGTTTGCATGTTCAATATCTTAACCTTAGTAATGCATGGATGTATGACGTATAATCCATTGGGTTCTTTGAACTCACCCAAATTTTTATTTTTCAGGTAACTAGTAAGATAGTGTTCATATTGACAAGCATGTGTAGAAAATCTTTCAGTAGTAGACCTCACTAACAAGGTTATCTCAAAAATAAAATTTAATTATTATCTTTAGTTTGGGCATGTGGTGTAACACCCCGCCTTCCATCCCTAGGCCCACGTCATTTGACGATATTCCGACATGTGCACGCCACATGCATGCAAGTTTGATATTTTCTTTCCTTTGGCCATTTAAGGGGAGACGATGCATGTCATTTTACCTCTTTCCTTTCTCTTCCCAAATCCTTGGAACTTCCTGAGCAACATCAACTCATGCACAAATTTCATAAAGGTAAAATATTGAGAAATCTTTAGACAAAATAAGTTAATTTCATAATCAATTTAAAGATCCAAAAGGCACAAAACCTTTCTTTTTATTACAGTGGAAATAACTTCAAAATTCGAATAAAATAAACTGGGCCAACATGCCCAACAATTAAATAAAGTCTATAAAGAAATTGTCTAAGTGACATCCGTGCAGTCTTCACTTACCGATTCCCTGAAATATTAGAAAAAGAGGGGTGACCTTAAAGCCCAATGGATCATCCCAAATATTTAAGTCATTATTTCAATAAATAAGACATACATGTCAAACACTTTTAAATATTATATGATTTACACAATTCATTGTTCACAGTTGTAGTTAAGTTCGAAAGGAGCTCACCCTTTTTGTTTAAGGGCCAGGGAGAGAAATCATTCCAAAAACTCAAAATATTGGCACACCGAATCTAGGGTTGGAAGACACATGACAAAATCCTTCATCGCATTAGTATGTGGCTATAATCTTAACTAGTCTTTTGTTAAGTATAAAACATGGCAATCACACATAAGTCTAGACATGGATTAAACATGTGAGCATGGTAACATCATAGCAAGAAACATATCATCGCAAATCATGCATCTTGATTCATGTAAGCCTAGAAATGCGTATTCTAGACAAGGCATATGGATTCAATTCAAAGTAATCATGGATATACAAAGCATAATACACATGGAAGTCTTATTGAAATCAAAATAATAAAGTAAAACTTGAAAATCACTTCCACCTTATATGCTTATTCCTTTGGTTTTAGAGTCTCAAGCTCCTTGAATCTTCAATGTTGCAAATCAGAACCAATGGGTTATTTTCATGTTTCTAACATTCTTCAATCATAATCTAATGGTTGCCTACCTATGTGATTCATAATGGTCAAAGAAATCACCCTAGATGAGCCTAAGCATGGTCTTGGGTCTGTGTACTACGATATAAATTGACATTACTGCGATAACCAATATGCAGGGATGAAAACAGGGGTTTATAGGTGCATTACCGGGGGAGGATATCATGACAACTAGAAGTTGTTTTCAAGACTTAGATACACTACCGTGGTAGTCTGTGTAGATTTTCCTAGAACCTGATGAACACGATGACACTGCCACGGTCGCGATTGTGATAGTCAATGGGAAGACAAGATTTTGTGTTTGTTTTACTCATTCTGTGTTCTCCTATGACCATGACACCTTTTTTTCTTCGACTTCTAGACCATAAAATGTGTGTGTGGGATTGAGATAGGGTGGTTATAACTTTGTTGATCCTTCAAATCTCTTTAGTTGATCAACCCTCTTGCTTAGCAGCAGAATCTATGCCAAACTCTGTTTCTCCTCTTTCCTATTGCTCTATTTGCTATGTAGAACAACTAGGGATGAAGAGAGATGCTAAGGACTACTAGGAGAACAAGAAAAGAGTTGGTTCGTTCTTACTGGGATGAGGATAATGGTGCTCAAGTTTAGGTTTATATAGAGTTTTAATGAGCATGATTTGAGAAGTTTGGGTTGATTTTATTGTGGAACCTTTTCAATTATTTGCATTTCTTGAATCCCACGCACCAAATAATAAAAATTATCAAATTTAAAAATTGTTTACAAGTTAGAAACATTCCACAGTCGTTGGGCAACTTTCCAAAATCTGGTTCGTGTAGGTTTCACATACATCATTGCGGTAGCCAAACTGTGTTCCTAATTTGATTTCTGGGTATTCAACGCACTACCACGGTAGTCTTTTCCAGTGCTGTTGTAATAGATCGACGAGTTTCTATTTTTGATTTTCTGGCCATTTCCAGTGCACTGTCGCAGTAATGTTTTCATTACCATCATAGTCAATGGTAACTTCTGTGTTATGTTCTATTTTCTATTTCGGTTTGCCGAATCTTTCATACATTGAATTATATGTCTTTCGCAACCAAATTTCATGGATTTTTTCAAAGTTTATATCACTCAAATTATTTCTTTGAATCTCATTTGTTGAATTTTTGTACAATTCTGGGGGTATTACATGTGGGCCATGAGAGTCATTAATTATTTTAATCTTTGCTTTATTAATTGGAACACAACTATGAGGCCAAACTTTAGTTCGTTCTTATTAATGTTAAATTGAACTAGTATGTCATCCTAGGATTTTAATTGTTATTATTTTTTTATTATTTATCTACTCATATGACTTAGTGGGATGTGATTGGGTGTGTATAGGAGAATATGAGAATTGACAAATAATGCTTCGGTTCTCAATTGTGACATGTGAA
>JAJIYU010004074.1:0-25111 GCA_030144865.1 Tinospora cordifolia
GTCTCAGACCGGCCTTTTGGCTATGGCTTAAACATTGATGGCATATGTCATTTCCTTTCTAAAGTTTTTCCTAAGTAATTTTCAAAATAGATTTGATTATTTGAAGGATCCGTGGGAAATTCATTCTATTTTTAGTTTGGCTTCCACTCTTTACTTTCTCAGTTTCAGATTCTCAATCTACCTAAGACTACAGGGTTCCATCAAAGTTAAATTTTAGATAAACCAAACACAGTCTATTTGAACATACCATAGTTCTCTGTCTCATTTTTTTGCAAGAACTTCAAATGTTATTGGTCACTTAGTGAAGATTTCAATCATTATGGTATGAATCTAGCCTAATTGACTCATACTATATGTTCCTAACATGGTCCTAAAATATCAAAGACAAATCAACTTAAAAACATAGACATGAAAAAAAAAACTAAACCAGACATGTTGAAGAGATTCACACCCCGAAACTTGAATAGTGTTTTGTCCTCTAGAGCACACCGACGTAAATAAATGGGAGAACAAACATCAAAGACATGCATCCAAAAAGGTAGAAAAGCTAGTCTGGAGTTCATAAAAGAGTTAGGCAAACTGATTAATAATATAAAGAGTCAAGCACATCAGAAATGTATACAAGGGCAAAGAAAAATGAAAGAAAATATAATGCAAAAGAAAAAAATAAATTAGAAATCATCCCCAAAAACTTTAAAATCCGTGATGAAGTCATTATCATTAGCTCCATCATCATCATCATCATCAGCACCAGCATCATCAACTAGTGGAGCAGGAGGCATGAGAGGAGCACAACACCGCATATCCATGTATGGCATGAAGCAAAGGGGATGAGGGTTAGTCTATGCCTTGGCCGGGTTATCACTGTGTAACCACTATGTGATGTAGACTAGGCCATATATAAGAGAATCCAAAATAATGGGTTGTGTAGCAGACGAAGATGGTGTTGTAGTAGTGGATGATGAAGGTGGGGCTGCAGTGGATGGCGTAGGATTTGCAGTAGTAGGAGAAGGATCTGTTGGATGCTCGGAAGACTTTGCAATGGCCTTCCTCTTCTTGGCAGGACCGTCAGTGAGCATCTTGACAGCAATGTGATCCTTCATCTTCAGTAGGGGCTCACTCTGCTCCCAAACTACCCCTGCTCATTTACACAACTCAGTAATCAAGGTAAGGTGGGGTAGTCCTACATTGGTCCTGTCTATAGAAGACCGAATGGAGCTAGAAATAATGGACCCAATATTGATTGGAAGCCCTTTCATGATGCAGTAGACCAAGATCGCCCTCTCTATAGTGACCCTGTTAATAGCCATAGAGGGGAGAAGGTTAGCACAAACTAAGTATAGCCAAACCTTCACAGCTATGCGGAATGTACTCTTGACTAAGCTCACTGGCTTGTCATTGTAACAAGACCAAGAAGCTCCCTCTACACACAGCGTCCTCAGCACATCCTTCGCATCAAAGCAAGGTAAAAGGGCATAATTCTCATCGAGAGAGTCAGCTGGGAGCCAGTAGACCTTGTTGATCACCACAGCACTAAAGTGGACCCACTCGCCGTGGACCCAGACTGTTGAACCATCCCTCTCTGCTGCATTGGCCTGAAACTCCTGTACCAATGCTATAACTGCAATAGAAGGGGCACCAATAAGCCTTTCCCAATGTCGGGCAGCAACCACAGCATCAATCCCTAGGTTGCACGCCTCCTACATCAACATAATGCCCCTCTTAGGAATCAAATGTTTGCTCCCTCCAATAATATTGAATCGCTGCTTGGCTGTAGCAGACCTGAAGTGATGTCTGTCTTCAGGGGCAAGAGGGGGTGGCCTTGTTTCCCCTTTGATGCAGAATGCTTCATTCTAGGAGGACTACAAACAAAATCTCAGTAGGCAAGGAAAATTTCTATCAATAAATAAGAAACAGAACATTTGGACTGAACAATAGCAGAGCAATAGCCAGCCATTTTCATAGTAGAATATTTACTCAAAGAATCAATGGTAGATGCATTTCTAGCAATAAAACTAGTCTTAACATCCAAATATAGCCTAAACTACTATCAATCAATCGAAAATGCCCAGGGCATTGCAAATATTCATGTACACTCTGTTCTATATTTTATGCACATAAAAGACCATTTAATTATTTAAATAGAAGAAGCAAAGACTGACAATCCATCAATCATAGTAAGTTTAAGCTTGCATCAATGCAAAATTTCTAGAAATGGACCATAGAAAAGAGGAATGAAGAATAAACTTGAAAAACTTGAATAAAATAAAGTCTAGTGCAAGAAACAATCCTAAATGCAAGATTAAAGAATGGAAATAATGTAAAATGAAATAAAAGAACTTACATTGTGGCTTGGAAATGAAGAAATGCACAAAAAGATTCTTGGAATGCAGAGAGATTTAGAGAAAATCTGGTAAGCAATGAACAAAATGACCACAATTTGTGTTTTAAAGGATGTGATTACCACGGTCACTGCTTAGTCAACCACAGTAATTGCATGTATTTTTTCTTTTAAATGGGGTTCTGGTTATCGTGGTACATAGATAGTGGTAACCCTAGTTCACGGCCTATGGTAATCTAGTGACCACGGTCACTAGAATGCAATTTATGGTACTGTTTCGATGATTGCAGTCACCAGAATGATTTTTTTATTGTACATTCTGGTGATCGCAGTCACCAGAATGCATATGACAATTAATTTTTTTTTTTTTAATGTTTAACTAAGTCCTAAACATAAAAATATAGGAAATAAAAGAATCAAAAACAAAAATTAACATCCATCTTAGAAAATTTAAGAATCATAAACGAAATAAGTATGAAAATAGAAACGAACAACGGGTTGCCTCCCACTCAGCGCTATATTTAACGTCGTCTGCTCAACGTGAATATGGTGCATTATTCCTTCAGTTCAATCCGCGCCACTATTTGCTTTGGTCCTCCATAGAATATCTTTAATCTCTAACCATTCACCTTAAATTTATGCCCATCTACCAAGCTTTGAACTTCCTTTGTGCCATACGAGAACACGTGTGATGAGGAAGGAGCCTGACTAGTGAGATTTAAGCATACCCGAAAACAAACGGAGTCTTGAATTGAGTAATAGTACTTACTATCCCGGTTTGAACTCTTTCTTCTCAATGAGCTTGTCATGCCACTTCTTTGTTCTTTCCCTGTATATAGTGTTGTTCTCAAAAGCATCGCACCAAAATTCTTCAAGTTCTACCAACTGAAGTAGTCAGTTCTCCCCACGAGCTTTCGCATCAAATTTGAGCTTCCTTATTGCCCAATAAGCCCGACACTCTAACTCGCATGGCAGATGACAAGATTTTCTATATAACAACTGACACGGGGACATGCCAATGGGAGTTTTAAAGGTTGTTTTCTATGCCCACAGTGCATCATCTAATTTCAGTGTCCAATCCTTACGGTTAGTCCCAATTGTCTTCTGCAATATACCCTTGATTTCTCGATTCAACACTTCAACTTGCCCATTGGTTTGAGGATGATAAGGCAAGGCAACCTTGTGTCGCACACCATACTTGGTGAGAAGGTTATTAAAGATTCTATTGCAGAAATGTGTACCTTCATCACTTACAATTGCTCATAGTTTGTCAAAACGAGAGAACATGTTGTGAGAAAAGAACTTCAACGCTATCCTAGCATCATTCTTGATTGTGGCAACTGCTTCAACCCATTTGGAGACATAATCAACAACCAACAATATATATATTGCTTACCATCGAATGGTGGGAAGGGTCCCATGAAGTTTATGCCCCATACATCAAATAATTTGACTTCCACAAAAGATGTAAGAGGCATTTCATTCTTCTTTGAGATGCTAGCCTATTTTTGGCACGCTTCTTATTTCTTCACAAACTAGTAAGCATCCTTCAGTATAGTGAGCCAATAAAATCCAGTCTCAAGAACATGCCTATCAATTCGTTGATGGCTATAATGACCGCTATAAGGCAAAGCATGGCAATCATGAAGAACTTTGTTAATTTCAACTTTCGAAATGCAGCGACAAATCACCTTATTAGCACATCTCTGATAGAGGTGGGGATCATCCCATAGAGAGAACTTAGCTTCATGTAGGAAGCGCTTGAGGCGAGTGTGAAATAAATCCGGTGGGGTAGTGCTGGTGGCTTTATAATTAACATCTGCATACCATGGTGAATTGTCACTAATAGTTAGGAGATGCTCATTAGGAAATACCTCAACTATGCTCTTTGGATCTTTAATGGTTTCATTAGATAGGCGAGACAAGTGATCAGCCACCACATTCTCTGTACTCTTCTTGTCTATCACCTCAATATCGAACTCTTGCAGTAACAAGATCCATCTGGTAAGACGAGGCTTCGCATCTTTCTTAGTAAAGAGCTAACGAATCGCAGCGTGATCAATGAACACCTTGACATGAGAAACCACAATGCAAGAACGAAACTTATCACATGCAAAGACAATAGCTAAAAACTATTTTTTTGTAGTAGTGTAGTTCTTTCGTGCATCATCTACTTGCTTGCATAGTATATAGCTCTGAACATTTTGTCATGTCTCTGTCCCAACACAGCACCAACAACATAATCACTGGCATCACACATTATTTTAAAAGGCTCTCTCCAAACTGATGTAGACATAATAGGAGACGATATTAATGCCTTCTTTAATGTGTTGAAAGCTTCAAAACATTCAACTTTGAAGTTGAATTCAGCTTCCTTCTCAAGTAGATTGCATAGGGGCCGAGTGATCTGAGAGAAGTTCTTGATAAAGCAGTGATAGAAACTCGTATGCCCCAAGAAATTGCGCACTTCTCGAACAGATGTAGGTGGTGTCAAATTCTCAATAACTTGGATCTTCACCCAGTCCACCTCAAGTCCATCTACCAATACTTTATGGCCCAAGACGATGCCCTCTCGAGCCATGAAATGGCATTTTACCCAATTAAGTACCAAGTTCTTCTCCTCACAACGAGAGAGAAATTTCTCCAAATTAAAACAACCATCAAAAGTAGCACCAAACATAGAAAGTCATCCAAAAATACCTCCATAATATCCTCTATAATGCTTACAAAGATTGCCATCATACATCTCTGAAAGGTGGTTGGTCCACTACAAAGACCAAACGGCATCCTACGGAATGCATAAGTCCCATATGGGCAAGTGAAGGTGGTCTTCTCTTGATCTTCTAGTGCAATGACAATTTGGTTGTACCTTGAGTACCCATCCAAGAAACAGTAGAAATCATAAACAGTAATCCGATCTAGCATTTGATCCACAAATGGCAAAGGAAAATGATCTTTCTGGGTGGCCTTGTTCAATTTTCTATAATCAATGCATGCACACCACCCTATAGTAGTTCTTGAAGCAATTGTCTCCCCCTTTTCATTAGGAACCACAGTGATTCCTTTCCTTTTCAGCACCACATGAATAGGGCTGACCCACTGTGAATTTGAAATAGCATAGATGATGCCTGCTTTCAACCACTTCATCACCCCTTTCTTCACCACTTTCTTTATTATTGGGTTAAGTCCTCGCTGGTGCTCCACTGTAGGCTTATGAGAGTCTTCATTAAGATCTTGAGCATACAAATGGCTAGACTTATACCTTGATATCTTCAATTGTCCACCCAATAGCAGACTTGTGGTCTCTAAGCACTCATTACAGTTTTTCTTCTTGGACAGAGGTTAATGACGAAGAAATGATAACTGGTAGCGATAGTGCTCCACCAAAATAGGCATATTTTAGATGCTCAGGAAGAGGTTTCAAGTTAATGGCCTTAGACACATCTTGAAGGTTTTCAGATTGGGTGGCATCAGATAATGGAGTGTGTGGGCTATTAGGCTCAGGTGGGGAGGCTTCCAAAGATAGAACAATTAGCTTCTCATCTTCAATCATGGGTTGGGGAAAGGAAATTGAACGAGAGATACACCCAACCAACTCATCTTGGGAGTTAAGTTCATCTACCACTTTAACAATACAAGAATTGATAACTTCTATTATCTTGCATTCATGCAGGTCTTTGGGGTAGTTCATAGCCTTGTCGAGGTTGAAAAATAGTTTTTCCTCATTCACTCTCAAAGTGAGCTCACCTTTGTGTACATCTATCAATGCATGGCCTGTAGCTAGGAATGGCCTACCAAGGTGTCACAACCCACTCCTGGGCCCCCAGAACATACTAACTAGACTTCCGGTGGTGACTCACAAGGTACTGTCACCTCCTCCTAGGGTTTTCTTGCCTCCGTAGAGTTTCAAACCTATGAACTGAGGCTTAAGTATATAGATTTCGCAAAATTTGCTACCATTGAGCCGATCCAGCTCAATGGTAGCAGATTTCATGAAATCTATATACTTAAGCCCCAGGTCGTGGGTTCAAAACTCCACAGAGGCGAGAAAACCCTAGGGGGAGGGAAAAGTACCTTGTGAGTCACCATCGGAAGCCCACTTAGTGTGTTCTAGGGGCCCAGGAGTGGGTTGTGACATTAAAAAGGCACCTTTTTAATTATCACAACCCAATCTTGGGCCCATAGGACCTCCACACCTGTGCTTTCCCAGTGGTGACTCACAAGGTACTATCCCCTCCCCTTGGGGTTTTTTCGCTTCCACAAAGATTCAAACCCACGACTTGGAGCTTAAGTGCATAGATTTTGTGAAATATGCTACCATTGAGCCGTTAGGTATGGAGGTCCTGTGGGCCCAGGATTGGGTTGTGACACAAAGATAAGTAGACTCTCACCATCTTCTTCCATATCCAAAACCACAAAATCAACAAGTAAAATGAATTTGTCTACCTTGACCAAGACATCTTGAATTATACCCTTTGGATATGTTAGAGATCTTTCTGCAAGCTGAAGAGTAACTGTGGTTGGTTTGATCTCTGACATGCCCAACCTCTTGCACACTGACATGGGCATGAGATCTATGTTTGCCCCCAAATCATAGAGTGCTTCTCAAAGACTTCAGACCCAATGTTGTAGGGTATGGTGAAGCTTCCTGGATCTATTAACTTCTGAGGAAGTTTTCTCTGAAGGATTGCACTGCATTCTTCAATTAGCTTCACAGGTTCGAAGTCTTCTAGCTTTTTCTTCTTGGACATGATCTCCTTCATAAATTTTCCATTGTTGGGCATTTATTGTAAAGCTTCTGCAAAGAAAATGTTGATATGGATCTTCTTGAACATTTCCAAAAACTTAGCAAATTGATCATCCAGCTACTTCTTCTGAAACCTTTGGGGAAATGGCAATCGTGGAGGTTCAAGAACTTTGCCTCTGAATAATGATCCCCTTAGGTTTCCCTTATGATTTATGTAGCACCTCAGGTTGTACAACTGTTGAACTTGGAGCTTCCTTTTCAGAACTATCTGTGTCTTCACTTCAACAGATGTATTGACTGGATAAGGTAGACTTGCTACCTCTTTCTCTCTTCTTGTCATCACTGCTTTACAACTCTCCTTTAGATTTATTTGAGTGTCACTAGGAAAGGAGTTACGCTACTGATTTGACACTATCTATGCCAACTGTCTCACTTGAGTTTCTAAACTCTTAAATGTTGCATTTGTGTTTCCAATTTGAATCTCAATGCCAGAGACTCTACGATCATTCTTGTCCATTCTCCCTGTCAGCTCCTTGAAGAACCTTGAGCGCATGTTCATCATTTAATCAAGTTTGTCTTCTAAGGACAGCTTCTTATCTTGTAGGGGATGTTGTGGCACAAACCATGGTAGAAGTTGTTGAGCATTTCTACTATTTCCATAAGAGAATTTCTCATGATTTTTAACTCCTAGATGATAGTACTTCGGAAAATTGTATCCCCCAGATGGACCTTGGTACCCATTAACTCTGTTCATGGCGTTCAGTTGCTCAATAGAAGCTTCACTTGTATAAGATGTTTTGTTGGCTTCTGCAATTGATTGAACTTGCTAATTTGGCTGATTCTAATAATGCCCACTGCTGTTCTTTTCTTCAACTAGGTTTAATCTATGAGTCATGGCTCAAATTGAGCATATAGAACACTTATATCATCAACCACATGAATTCCCACCCTCTTTGATGTTCCTCTTTTTGTGCCATGGCTATATGCATTTGTTGCCATTTCTTCAATGAATTGGGTGGCATCAGTAGTGGACTTTCCCATCAATGAACCTCCTGCTGCAGAATCGACCAAAGCTCTAGTAGGTGGAGTGAGTCTAGTGTAAAACATCTGAATTTGAAGCCAAGAGAGATATTCATGTTGTGGGCTTCACCTCAAGGGGTCCTTAAACCTTTCCCAAGCTTCACACAGAGATTGAAACTCGGATTGCTTAAAGGAACTGATCTCACCCCACTATTGATGTACTTTAGCCAGTGTGAAATATTTTTGGAGGATTTTCTACCCCATTTCCTCCCATGTTGTAATACTTCCTGGAAGCAATGTCTGCGGCCAATTCCTAGTTTTATCCCTTAGAGAGAAAGGGAAAAGCATCAGCCTTAACTAGTTTTCGGTTACCCAGTTCATCTTGACCGTATCACAAATCTCCATGAAAGAGTCGAGGTGAGTCATAGGATCTTCTATTGCTGAACCACCAAATTGTTGTTGTTGCACCATTGTAATCAAGGAGGGCTTTAGCTCAAAGTTGTTTGCATTTATCAGCGTCCTAACTATGCCAGAGTAATTGTAGTTCAGAACGGGTTTGAAGAAATCTCATAGTGGTGCATCTCCATTGTTTCCCACAATAGAAGTTCTACTGGTAGTCATAGTTAATACTTATCTTTTAGCTTCCAGTTGAATCTGATTTATGGTCTTGAACAAATCTTGGCCATATGGTTCACAAAGATTTCTACTCATGCAACCTTGAAACACCAAAATATTACACAAGATCAAGTGTATTCAATGAAGTTAAAAATATAAGCAATCAACACAAAAAAATTAAAAATTAAAAATTTTGTCGTAATTAAAATTAAACCAAGTTCAATTGGTTTTAAGATAATTAACACTGCTCCCTGGCAACAGCGCCAAAAATTTGTTGGCAACCCCACAAGTGTATGGGATTACAATAGTAATAACTAGTAGAGATTGAGTATCGTCCTCAGGGAATAGACTTTAGTCAACTATCTCAAATCCCTATCTAATGTTAGCATTCACTTTATTAAGGCACGTAATAGAGTTTGATTTGTTTGAATCTGAATTAGAATTACAAACTATTGAAAAAAATAAAAATATGTTTTGAAAACTATGTTGAATAATTGTCTAGGATAGTAAATTCTTTTCTTCTCACCTTCAATTTCTATTCCAATTTATTAAGCTTCTAGCATTGTAGGTTATAGCACTTATCATTAAGGCCCTCTCCCGAGGCACCTCAACACCTATCAGTCTTGTTGCCTAATACCATCTTCCGAGGTGCACAGTTAACAACCTAATGCCTTTGTGAGCAGTAATCACGTGCAATCCCCTAAACAGTAGATAACTCTCTGGTCAATCAACTAATCTTGGTCTATATTATGATAGTCTAACTATTAAATCTCTCTCCCAAGTTAGTTTAATAGTTTGAAATCATAATATTTATGGCCAGTAAGCATTAAGTATTAAACACACACAATATAAAACTATGCATGAAAACCAATTAATTGAATTTGAAATCTCACGATCCTAATAAGAAATTTACATCCCAGACTTAGCAATTAACTAACCTAACATTGTATTAAGTTCAAACATCAAAGAATAATGAATACAAGGTAACATACTCAAAACTCAAGCCTTGATCTTCAATCCTTTGTTGTTGTTCTTTTTTGTCTCTGTTCAGCTGTCAAAATCAACTAACTTTCAAAGTCCAGAATGATTAAACCCTAATCTAATTTCCTATTTATATTCTAGCACTTAAAAATCCTAAACAAAATTAGAAATACACTAATCAATCGCATTACCGCAATCAATGACCGTAGTCATCCTCGTCCCTAGTTGAAAAGACGCATTTTTGGCAATTCTATGAACCATGATCATTGGACAGTAATCAATTTCTTCGCAATATGCAGGTTCTGGTTACTGCGGTTACTAGATCAATTATCACGGTAACCAGTGTGATGTGTCCTTTTGCGTTTTCTGGCATTTCTCCAACTTCCTTGGTCTTCAGTTCACGTATCGCAGTAATTGGTTGCTTTTCTTTGATTTTTGCTTTCTTTGCCTCCTTGTGTTGTGATTCTCTCTAAGCTTCGTTCCAATCCTGCATAAACACTAAAGAACCTTCCCCAGACATTATTTTCTCATAGAAATGTTGTAAACAATGCTCAAATGCAATAAAACATGTAATTTCTATTATGAATGCTCATGCCACTAATCATGCACAAATGTATTTGATTTCTTACTAAACTTCTATAAAATGTATATAAACAACCCATAATGACGTTAATCTATTATGCAACTAACAGTAAGCCACTCGAGTGTATTTGAAATATGAGATACACTCTTTAGTACCTTAACTTGTTCAAATATCATAAAATAAACATAAGACATGTATTATGAAAATTTTCATTTTTTCTACCTTAGCATACAGAATTGTATATAGACGTATATTTAAAATATATTATCAATTGTTTTACCTTACTAAATAGCCAAGAAGAAAAAGAATCTATATTTCTCTTATGAAGCAAGTTACCATCTTGTATGAAGAGTCTACTCGAATGCCTCAACTAATCTTTATGCATTTTAAAAACATAGTTAAACACCAAACTAAATAAATATTTATGATTATTATGATTTACTTACTCAAACTAAAAATAGAATTTCATATTATACTTTGACACCATTAAATAATATACAACGATATGAAATTCTTAACATATCATTAAACATGATAATGTGTAATACCCTGAAAATCATGTACTTAATGAAATGAGAATTTCAATATTAATTAGATAAAATTTGGGGAAGAAATAAAATCGGGTCCATCTCAAGGGCAAACATAAAAAGTCCAAAATCTTCATTTAATGACCCTTAGGACCTCAAAATGACTTGAAATTTCATGAGATGACATGAATTGATCAACTAGATAACATATCCAAAAATCAACTCAATTGCACAAGAATTAGGGTTTCATTTGCCTAACACCCTTCAGAAGTATCTAAATTAGGTAAGTAAATGAAATAAAAATCACTCTAGTCAAATAATGGTTTAGAAATGTGTATTAGTCTATTATGAACACAAAATTATAAATTAAAGCCCTTCATTCCTAGTAAATAATAAGATATAAATTTTTATTAAATTCATGTGGATGCATGAATGCATGATCAACCACAAATGATCACGTGCACCCATAGTCCATAACCGGCCCTTACATGTATGTGTGTGTATGCACACATGTGGCAAAGAAAAGCTTCTAAAAATATAATGTGTGTGCCACAACTAAACCCTAGCTGTCACACATACCCAAATTAAAAACCTAATGAAGAAGGAAACACAAGAAATAAGAAAGATTCTTAAGCTTACGATTATGCCCAAATTAAAAGGCTGCCCTATGCTCACTCATGGCACCAAGATTAGCACCTAGAAAATGTCTAAAATGATCTTGCTTGATGAGCACACCGCACAAGGACCTAGATTAGAAATTTCAAACCATGATCTGATATTGTACACACTAGGTAATGGCCAAGAGAAGAAAAAATAAGAAAGTCTCTAATCATCCATGATTGACGCCCAAGTGTGAATATTTCTAGGAAAGATTCTTGATACACTTGCCAAACTAGGTTAGAAAGACGCATTACTCAAACCTTGACAGGATTTGCTTGCTAATTATGCACACCTACCCATAGAAAGAAAATCAAAAACCCTAAGGTGTATGCCCCCATGACGCCACAAAGGCCCTCTCCTTCTCTCTAGCTAATGACTACCCCTGATGGGAGGATTAGAGCTTCCCTCTACCCAATTCGTTATCTGTAATGTTTCCATGGAATGTATGTGTGATACCCAAGCAAATGTATTATTGGAAAACATGTCATAAACACAAAATCTGATCTAGATGGAAGTTCTAAATGGTTTAGAAATTGTTCTAAATCTGATTTGTGATCACACACATAAAGGAAACAAAGAAAGATCCAAGGATTTTGTGCAAACATGATTAGGAAACTGTAATGAGCACACTTGCCCTATTCTATACAAATCGTCCCCGTTAGCAATGGAAAGTGGCTCAATTGTGAGTTGCCCTAGCTGCCCCCTAGCATCTTGAAAATCTATATAAACCCCTTTGTACTCACTTATTTTTCACCCCAAAGCAAAGAGTTGACACTTTCCTCTTAGGTTGTTTTAACCCTCTTCTTGGCAACCCCTTTCCCTCTCTTGTATTCTTGAGTAATTTTCAGAGAGAAGTTAGGATTTTAGATTTTTGTTACATTCTTGAAGTTGTTGATTGTTCTTGAAGTGCATAAAAGAAATGAACCTTTGCCGGATTTTCTACAAATAAGCAACTAAGGTGGATGAGATTTTTTACACTTCTACTTTACTAGTTAAAGTTTGTAGCATGTTCATGCATATTTTATTTTCAGTTTAGCATGTTTATTTTCAGCTTTCAACATGTTTGATCATGATTTAAATTTTGATTATCATGTATGCATGTTTTAAGTATTCATAAGACCATGCCATGTCTAGATTCCATGCTTAGGTTTGATTTGAATTATGAAACATGCTATGTATTGTTTTCATGTTCTTTAAATATTTTATTCTTAATTTTATTATTCTAATTTTTTATTCGTGAATATGTGGGAATTAAGATTAAGACTTTGAAGTTATGCACCACGTAGTGTCATAGTACTCTAAGTGATGCTATAGTTGTTCTTTGCATATACTTAGTATATATATAGGGTTCATCACTGTGTGTGGATGGGTGTAACCCAAAATACTTGGAATGTGGACATAAGATCCTTATTCCAATATAATATGAACAGATGAATTGTTTTTCTATCCAAAAGTGGAGTGTTTTGATAAGAACATCAAGGGATTAAAATCTCTTTCAATCTTAATGTCAACAATAACCAAATATGTTTGAATTGCTTAATTGTTTATAGGTGTTTGAATTTGGATGTGTTTTTTATTTGAATTAGTAATTTAGTTGATTACGGAATGATCCATTGGGCTATGTGCTCACTCCTTCCTCTCATATTTTTCAAGAAATTGAATCATGAAGACTATTGAAAATTAGATAGAGTTTTAAATTTGAAAATTTAAATGTAAGGGCATATTGCCAAAATTTTAGATTACTTAAATTAAGACTTCAGTTGAATTTAGTTTTTAATTTGAGTTATATACTCTTTTATTATTTGAAATTCAAGTATGTACTTCTATATTATTTTATTGAATAAATAAAGATTAAAAATTTCTTTTATCTCCCTTGTAATAGTCTTATTAAATTAAAGTTAAATTGTTCAGGTTGTTTACTCGTTATGTATTAATAAGACTTGAGATAACTGAAATAGAATGTGATGCAAGTTGTGTACTTGTAAAAGTAACATGGCCCAGTCTGCCTTGTGGTTGAGTCCAATTGAAAGTCTCGGGGGCTGGGGTGTTATAAACGTGGTATCAAAGTCTAAGCTTTAGATGCTTTGGGTTAAAAATAAAAAGTCAAGCTTAAACATGTGTTATTGGGCTAGAACTAGAAAATTTTAATCTTATACCAATGATGGTATTAGATTTAGAAAGTATTAACTCAATTAGGTTTAACCTGTGCTTTGAGTTGCAACTAGAATGCTCTACCTTCTTTTTTTGAAAATAGAGAAATGTTTTAGGAAGTGTATTCAAGAAAGAAATATATGTTTTGAATTGTTTTTTTTTTTATACAAAGACCGCAAGTTGAGCTGATAGTGGATAAGTCTTGTCCCAAGTACAACTAAATATTGAAAGGGAGGTGGGTCATCCCATCCTAGAAAACGCGGTTGCTAAATAGACTTCAGTCTTGCCACTCGATCTGGAGGTTGTCCCACCAGCTTGCACGAGTAGTTTGAGTTGAAAAACACCTTTACTTTTTAGAAAAGATAATTATAAGGTAAAAAATTAGGGTAAGAAACTGACTAGAAGTTGAAAAAAAATGCCAGAAATGGTGTCTTGACTAGAAAAAAGGTTGTGAGTCAACCAAGGGAAGTGACCTTAGAAAGAAACATGGGTGAAATAGTGGATCAAAAACATTAAATTTTAAGACATAGGTTAGAGACTGAAAACGTGTGAAGGCGAAACACGAGATTGTGAAGATCATGTATCTCTGGTTTATATGTGGTATGGGACGCATAGGAATTCAGGGTTATGGAGGAAGCCTGGACTCGGAGAATGACAGACCAAGTTTGGTGAATGATCAATAACTTTGGAAGAACTTGTTTCACTATGCTTGACTAGTATGGGACGGTCAGGTAAGGTGGACTCGGGAAACCTTAGTTATCGAGACATTTGTGAAATTGTTTGGGTGTGACAATTTTCTGAGTGAAAGTCTAGGTGGAAGGGGTAGAGTAGTATAGGACACTTGAACCTAGAAGCTTAGATGGAAGCCTGAAATTCTTTTATGCTAGTATGAACTTGTATGATTGTATGATTGTTTGAAAATCATGCTTGATTTTTTTATATGTATGTCATATGAAACTAAATCCTATACCCAAGAACAAAAAGAACCGAAAAGGATAAACTGATAAGCCACTGAACAAATTGAGAACTTGGAGACTTAAATTTAGATTCATGATAGTACAAACGAAATGAAAAGATATGAAATGTGAATTCGATGAATGAATATGGACGAGACAATTATCTTTTTAAGTCTGGAAAAACATTTTGTATCATGAGGATAAGGGAAGACGGGTTGTGTGCCCCAGATTATGATTCTCTTAAATCTTTCATTAGATACCTTATTGAATACTAAAATGGCTTTTAACTTAGAGATAATGGCTAGATCCAAGAGATACTGTAACACCCCTTAACTTCGTGATCATGTCACATTGTGAGTAGGTATAAAATGAAATAAGATGAGAAATTGACAATCAATATTAATTGAATTAACTAGAAAAAATATACTAATACATATAATTTTATGGCAATAAAAATAAGTAGATTACAAAATTAAATGATATTATTAATGCATAAACTTATAATCAAAGTTACATATTAAAATGATCGGTATATATATTAAGAAGATGAGTATATATATATATATATATATATATATATATATAATCTTATAAATTCACAATAAGGTTAAACGAATAATAAATGTCAACTTATAAACTTATGATAAGAATTAGACAAATATTATACTTAAAATTATAATAGGGCTTTATATAAATCAGAATGATTAGAAAATAAATCAATACTAATAATAATAAAATGTTTGAGAATCCAAACAAATGGATTCCGGCCGAACAAAGGGTGAGCAAGTAGGAGAGACCGATCGAAATCCAGATTTCTCTGGTTATTCGATTGAGTTGGTGGAGAAGATCAACCTGGAAAATTCTGGTTGCTTGAAGAATTGTGATGATCTTAGATTTTCTGGACAATTGAAGTGTTATAAAGCTGGAAGACGTCCATTGACGAACAAGATGATGAAGAACATGGTTTGAAGTCTGTTGGGCGTTCAAATAGTGAGCGACGAAGAAAAAGATTGAAGGAGAATTCGAAATTCTGGGTTCGGACCATGAAAATGGAGGAGTGGTGATTGAATTCTGGAGGTGCTCTTAACGAAAGAGAAGAAGCCGAAGAAGAACCTTCCATGCAGCATGAATGAAAGTAGAGGCTGCTGCTGCGTTGGATGGAAACAGAGCAGGGGACGATGGTTGGGAATGGTGGGCCGAGCTGAAACGATGGGGAAGGAGGGGTGCAGCGGCTGGGTGTGTTGGGGTGCTTGCTGGTGGTGCGGAAAGAAGAAGGCAACTAAGGAAGGAAGAACATAAGTATGCTGCTGCTGCTCTGAAGTATTGTTGCACAAACAGAGGGAACTAGAGGAACTGCTGCTTGCTGATATAGTTACTGCCGGACTGCAATGAAGAAGAAAAACAGAGGAAAGAGAGAGAAGGAGATGGAGGCCGTGCAGCTGCTACAACTTGGCATGAAGAAGAAGAACCAGCAACGATGGGTGTCATGTGCTCTATTTTTGGACGGCCAGTAAGAACCAAAGAAGAAGAACACCTGAAAGAAGAAAGCTGATTTTGGTATAACAAGCAAGCTGAAACCAGAGGAAGCAAGTTGGAAATTTGAGTTTTGAACTCAAATTTTCTGGGTTGAGCGTGATAACAGAGGAGAAATGGAGCGTAATCTGGTTGTATGGGTTGAAATGAAGAAGAAGCTACCGTATTTAATTGAAGAAGAGCAAAGTTAGGACCGGTGAGTTTGATGAGATTGGGGGTGTTACTGCTGTTGGTCCGTGACAATCAGGAAGAGGGGTTGCTGCTGTGACAGATTGAAATGAAGGATGAAACTGCTGGTGATTGGTGTGTATGGTTACAGTCCGTGAGGAACGAAGACGGGCTGCTGTAGATTTTTCGTTTGATGAGTGTGGTGCGTGCTGTTGGTCTGAAATGAAGGAGGGGAGCATATTAGATCCGAAATTCTGAAAATCTGAATATGGGGTTGGATTTTGGGTTTGGTTAGACAAGTTGAAGAAGAGTATGATGATGGAAGAAGATAACGAACCATGTGGTGGCTGGTATGTGTGTGTGCCATGAAGTGGATGTGTGTGCTGTTGTGAAGAAGGTGTGTTACTGTTCGAGTGTTGTTGTACGAAGAACGAAGCAGAAATCATCGCTATGTTCGTTCACGCAAAGAAAACGAAGGGAGGTAAGATATATATATATATTAGATTTTGAATTTTAAATAATAGGAAATTTATTGTTAAATGATTTTATATGCAAAAATAAAGTGAAATTAGAAGTTTAAAAACCTTATCAAATATTTTAGTAGGAATATTAAATTCAATTTTTGTGAATCTTAAAGGATGATAGAATGCAAATATCAAAACCTCGAGAATTCGAAGTTCCGAATATTAGAAATTAAATTGTAACAAAAAAAACAAGATTCAAATGGAAAATAATAAAAATGTCTTATTCCAATAGAAATTACATGAATCAATTATTAAAATTAGTTTAGAATATTTACTTGATAATTTAAATTAAATAAATTTATGTTTAGATTATTTATTAAATGATTAACATGAGGATTAAATTAAGCAATTTAATAAATATTAAATTAATTAATCTTTTAAATTAAGATTGAAAAAATAGTTTTCCAACACATTAACGGTTCTATTTAATATAAGAAGTTTAAAATTTAATAATTCAATTTAGTTGAAAATAAAAAAAATAAACCTTTAAGAGTTTAAAATCTTTTATAAGAAAAGAATAAAATTTTAGGTCATGAAATTAAACGTGTAACATTTAGAAGTCTTATTTTTTTTGTAATTAAATTAATAAGGATATTAATAAATTATTTAATTTTCAAATATTAAGTTATTAGAAGTCAAATTCTACAAAAAGGCTTGTAAGTAAATTATTAAAGATAAATTGCCAAATTAAGAAAAATTTAGAATGGCTTAGAAACTATTTTAATTGGAATACATAAAATTCTAGAATTAAGCAATAAACCAAAATTTGTTGAAACTGATATTTAGACTACATAATTATTTTAGAAATTATTTAAGTCAAAAAAATAATTTGAATAAGATTAAATGTGAATTAGGGAATTAGTGAATATTATTAATTGTTGGATTACAGATTGTAGATTTTGAGTATCGAGCATCTCGAAGAAAAGTAAAGTCTCTCTGAAAATCGACGAAACCAGGTGGGCGGGACTTCCTTGCTCATGTGTATTATATGGATTTAAGATTCAAAGCATTTGATTGAATAGTTTCACGTTATCAGAATTTTAGTAGGAAATTGATTGAAATTGTTTGATTTATGTGAATGATGTGTGATGGATGATGAATCATTTAATCCATGTGTAATTAGTTCATGATATGATCTTGCAATTGGGTTTACTCAAACATAGCATGCATAACTAGGAACTTATACATCTAGATCTTATTGGTTATTCATGCATCTCATCATGTTGATTTGTATTCATAGTTTGGATTATATTCTCTAGCGCATTGTATGATGCTTAATGTGTTTGTGATTGTTTGTAAAACAAAAATAAGACGATGATTTATTAAGAATCCACGTACCAGTGCGATCGACGAGCCCAAGGCGGGTCGAGGTGATATCTCCTGCATTTCACCGTTTGAGACCGACGTGCCATAAGGCAGATTGTAGGGATTGCCAACCGTAGCTGTTGGTTACAGCTAGTAGTCTTTGGGAGTTAGTACGAGGTTGTAGAAAGTACCCTCTCTTAGGCTGTAATACTAAGGACTTGACTGATTTTAGATTGTTTCTCGAAACTTTCCATGATTAGACGAGATCACAGGGAATACCGAGAGGCATTTCAACCCTCTTTCGGTCTGAGATTATAACTAAAACAAATGAATGTTTGAAACGTCTAATGTTTGAAAGTGCTTGTAATGTTTTGGATTGGGTCTGTATAATGCATGTGATGTATAGGATCAATCCATCAGGATTTCGAGCTCACTCCCACATTATTTTTCAGGTACACATGGACTTAGAGTACTGTGACTTATATCTGAAAACTCACACTTTAATTGGACACCTCATGGTGAGGTAGTTCGAGATAGGTGGTATGGGAAGTGATGTTTCGTTAATATCTCCGAAATGATTTTCATGTATTTATTTGTTTTTAAATTCAGTTGATTAGATCTGAGAACTATTTTATATGTTTGGCATTTTTGTTTGAATACAAGTTTTAAATATTTATGCTACATTATTAATAAATTTTATTGTAAAATCTAGTGCATGTTTTAAGAACTATTTTGATCTTTTGTGTTATATAAAACATCTATCCCGATTTTGATTTGAGAACAAAATGGTTATGAACTTGATTTTGAAGAAAACATTTTGACAGAAGAAAAACTTTTAGTAGCATCTCGATTTTCGACGGGCAACAATCCACACGTGAGGTAAAACGTGAACGAAGGTCCGGTCGAAAATTAAGGTGTTACAAATATGGTATCAGAGCTCAGTATTATGATACACTGCGCTAGATTTGAGTTCACTGGATATGATTTTCACTGGAATGAAGATTTTATTGAATTTGATTTTTACTGAAAATGAATTTTGTTGGATTTGATTTCACCAAAAAATAAAAGTTTTTGAATGTGATTTTAAAAAGGGTAGTATGGGTAAAGTCTAGGTAAGAGTGAAGTGATGCTAGAGTACCTGAGTCACTGATTACAGGTGTAACTTGAATACTAAGGGATGTTCCCGATAGTTGATCTCTTCTTGGGGAGGATACCCCTAAAGGTTAATGACCCATCTTGGAAAAAGTAACCCTGATGGTTTATCTTTGTAGTGGTCCTCATATGGTTGGTGCCTTCTTTGGAAAGAGTGCTCCGAAGGGTTGGCCTTATAGAGGTGTTCTTGAGGGTTAGTGCCATTCTTAGAAGATGCACTATCCCTGATGGTTTGATGCCAACTTCAGAAAAATGTCCTTGAAGAATTAAAATTCTAGAATTAAGCAATAATCCAAAATTTGTTGAAACTGATATTTAGACTATATAATTATTTTAAAATTTATTTAAGTCAAAAAAATAATTTGAATAATAATAAATGTGAATTAGGGAATTAGTGAATATTATTAATTGTTGGATTACAGATTGTAGATTTTGAGTATCGAGCATCTCGAAGGAAAGTAAGGTCGCCCATAAGATCGACGAAACTAGGTGGGTGTGACTTCCTTGCTCATGTGTATTATATGGATTTAAGATTCAAAGCATTTGATTGATTAGTTCCAGGTTATCATAATTTTAGTAGGAAATTAATTGAAATTGTTTGATTTATATGAATGATGTGTGATGGATGATGAATCATTTAATCCATGTGTAATTAGTTCATGATATGATCTTGCAATTGGGTTTACTCAAATATAACATGCATGACTAGGAACTTATACATCTAGATCTTATTGGTTACTCATGCATCTCATCATATTGATTTGTATTCGTAGTTTGGATTATATTCTCTAGTGCATTGTATGATGCTTAATGTGTTTGAGATTGTTTGTAAAACAAAAATAAGACGATGATTTATTAAGAATCCACATACCGGTGTGATCGACGAGCCCGAGGCGGGTCGAGGTGATATCTCCTACATGTCACCATTTGAGACCGACGTGTCATAAAGCAGATCGTAGGGATTGTCAACCATAGCTGTTGGTTACAGCTAGTAGTCTTTGGGAGTTAGTACAAGGTTGCAGAAAGTACCCTCCCTTAGGCTGTGATACTAAGGACTTGACTGATTTTAGATTGTTTCTCGAGACTTTCCATGATTAGAGGAGATCACCGGGAATACCGAAAGGCATCTCAACCCTCTTCCGGTCTGAGATTATAACTAAAACAAATGAATGTTTTAAACGCCTAATGTTTGAAAGTGCTTGTAATGTTTTGGATTGGTTCTATATAATGCATGTGATGTATAGGATCGATCCACTAGGCTTTTGAGCTCACTCCCACATTATTTTTCAAGTACACATGGACTTAGAGTAGTGTGACTTATATCTGAAGACTCACATTTTAATTGGACACGTCATGGGGAGGTAGTTGGAGATAGGTGGTATGGGAAGTGATGTTTCGTTAATATCTTCGAAATGATTTTCATATATTTATTTGGTTTTAAATTCAGTTGATTAGATCTGAGAACTATTTTATATGTTTGGCATTTCTGTTTGAATGCAAGTTTTAAATATTTCTGCTGCATTATTAATAAATTTTATTGCAAAATTCGGTGAATGTTTTAAGAACTATTTTGATCTTTTGTGTTATATAAGACATCTATCCCGACTTTGATTCGAGAATAAAATGGTTATGAACTTGATTTTGAAGAAAAGATTTTGACAGAAGAAAAACTTTTAGTAGCATCTTGATTTTCGACGGACGACGATCTACACGTGAGGTGAAACGTGAACGGAGGTCCAGTCAAAAATTTGGGTGTTACAGATACACTACTAGAACTGCCACATCTCGTAGAAACATGTTAGAAAAGGCTCTAACTCTTGAATAAGAGCTCAACCTAGAACAAAGGTTGAGGGGAAAGAATAAGAGGTCTGGGAATGAAAAAGATCAAGGGGCTCAAAAGAAAAGCAAGAGTAGTGGAAGGCACTATAGAAACAGGGACAGAACAAAGACGAGTCAAGGAAGCAAGCAAAGAGATAAGGGTTGTGCTACACGCACAAGCAGATATGCCATATAGCTAGAAATTGCCTGACTACACCAGCTTAGGCTCCCAACAACAACAAAACACTCAAGGAGGAGGTCAAAACGGTTATCTTCAAGTTAGGCAACAACAACAAAATGTCAATCAAGGGCAGAACCAGGGTCGTGGTCCAAATGAGGCCAGAATGTTTGCTATTGAGACTCAGGAAGATCCAATCCCTGTAGTAGAAGGTACGTTCCTATTATTCAATGCTGCTATGAAATTATTATTTGACTTAGGTGCTTCAAAATCATTTATTTTTGCGAAACTAGTTGATAGGTTACAACTTGTGACGAACACACTACCCATAACTTAGAATGTGTCCACACCAATAGAGACCATTCTAAATTTAAAAAGAATGTGTACTTGTGACCTAAGGTTTGGGGATAAACTCTTAGCAGTTGATTTATTTATTTTACCTTTTTATGGCTATGATGTAATCTTGGGGATGGATTGGTTAGACCAATACCAAGCCCAGATAGATTGTCCTAAGAAACAAGTGACCATAACCCTACCTTCTGGGAAAACCTATCGAATCAATTGGGACATACAGAGACTACTGAGGAGTCCAACCTTAACTGTGATGAACTACTTAAGGTAGAAGAATGAGTTCGAGGAACTCTCTAAAGAAGAACATGTTGAGCTAAAGAAAATCCAAAACCTAGTAATGGTTATTGAGTACGAGGATGTGTTCTTTATATCACCTACTAGAGAATTAGAGTTCAAGACTAAACTTTACCCTGGAACTAACCTTATAGCCATATTTCCTTATAGAATGGCACCAGAAGAACTAATCGAGTTGACGTCTCAACTCGACGAGCTCCAAGAAAAAATGATTCATCAGGCCAAGTGAATCACCTTGGGGAGCTCCGATATTATTTGTATAGAATGATGGTTCTATGAGATTTTGTGTCAATTAGTGGAAGCTGAACCAAGCTATAATAAAGAATAAGTATCCTTTGTCTAGGATTGATGACCTATTTGATCAATTGAGAGGAGCCACTCTTTTCTCAAAGATTGATCTTAGGTCGAGATATCTCCAGTTGAGAATCAAGGAGTCTGATGTACGTTAGACAGCCTTAAGAACAAGATGTAGTCACTTTAAGTTCACTATAATGCCTTTTTGGTTTGTTCAATGCCCCAGCAGCATTCATGGACTTGATGAATCGAGTGTTTAGACAGTATCTTGACCCATTTATGATGGTATTCGTAGATGATATCCTAATCCACTCCAAGTTAGAGGCTGAACACTTACAGATAGTATTAGAGACCCTCAGGAGGCATCAATTATATGCCAAGTTCAACAAATGTGAGTTCTAAATGAAGACGATCAAGTTTCTTGGTACGTAGTATCAGCAAGAGGCATCTCTGTAGACCTTGAGAAGGTGTAAGCTGTTATGGATTGTAAGCAACCTAAGACAGTCATAGAGATTAGGAGCTTCTTAGGCCTGGTCGGGTATTACTGAAGGTCCATCTAAGATTTCTCCAAACTAACTGAACCTATGACCAAGCTGACCAAGAAGGAAGTTAAGTTCGATTGGGTTGAGAAGTGTGAACAATCATTCCAAGAACTAAAGAAGAGATTGACTACATCCCTTGTCCTTGTCACTCCAACCCAAAGTGCTACCTATAGCCTCTATATTGATGTTTCACTAAGTGGATTGGGAGTAGTTTTGATGCAAGAAAAGCAAGTGGTCGCTTATGCTTCATGAAAACTGAAGATCCATTAGAAGAATTATGTTACTCACGACCTAGAGTTAGCAGCTATTATATTTGCCCTGAAGATTTGGAGACACTACCTCTATGGTGAGAAATTTGATCTGTTTTCATATCACAAAAGCTTGAAGTACATATACACTCAAAAAGAGTTGAACTTCAGGCAACGTAGATGGATGGAGTTCTTGAAAGACTATAATTTTTAACTACACTACCATCCAGGGAAGGCCAATGTGGTGGTCGATGCCTTGAGTAGAAAGTTTAACAAACAGGAAGAAGAAAAAGGCCAAACGTACCAGTTGATCAAAGACTTTAGGTTGGGGATAACCTTGAATGACAAGCAAGCCTACCTCTACAACATGTCTTGCCAACCGGATCTGCTACATTAGATCAGGGAGGAATAGAGGCAAGACAAGTGGCTTGTAGGTCTGATAGAAGGAGTTGAATAGGATAAGCATTCTGACTCCAAGTTAGATGTTGAGAATATCTTGACGCTCAGGGAGAGGGTCTGTGTACCTTAGAATGGACAGAATAAGCATACCATACTAGATGAGGCTCATCAGACCAAGTATACAATACATCCAGGTGGAGATAAGATGTATCAAAACCTCAAAAAGACTTACTGAGGGAGAGGGATGAAGGGGGACATGGCTAAGCATGTAGCCAAGGGCTTAACCTGTCAGCAAGTGAAAGCAAAACATCGAAAAGCCTCTAGAATATTACAACCACTCCCTATCCCTAAATGGAAGTGGGATAACATTGCTATGGACTTCATTAGTGGTTTGCCAGGAACCAAAAAGGAGAAGACACTATTTGAGTGATTGTGGATCATCTCACTAAAGTGGTTTATTTCCTGCCAATTAGATCCACAGACTAAGTCAGTGAGCTGGGAGAACTCTATGTGAAGGAAATAGTAAGATTTCATAGTGTGCTTAAGACGATTGTATCTGATAGAGACTCTTACTTCACCTCTCAATTCTAGCAGACTCTACAAAAAGAGTTTGGCACTAAACTCACCATTAGTAGCGCTTTTCACCCTCAGACAGATGGGCAATCTAAGAGAGTTATCCAGACATTGAAGGATATATTGAGATCATGTGTTCTGGACTTTAAAGGAAATTGGAGCAAGAATTTACACTTGGCGGAGTTCACCTATAACAACAGTTATCAGGCAAGTATTAAGATGGCTCCATATGAGGCTCTTTATGAAAGGCCCAATAGATCACCAACCTATTGCGCTGAAATTGAAGACCATGTGTTGACTGGGCCAAACTTGGTGGAATAAATGAACAACCAAGTCAAACTAATCCAGAAGAGGTTGATTACAGCTCAAAGCCGTCAAAAGAACTATGCTGACAAAAGAAGGAGACCACTAGAGTTCTTAGTGGGGGACAAGGTGTTTCTAAGAATCAGTCTTCAAAAGGGCATCAAGATGTTCGAGTTCAAAAGGAAGCTATCACCAAGATTTGTTAGACCCTTTGAAATACTTAGAAGGATTGGGGACTGCGCTTATGAGTTGGACCTACCCAATCAAATGACTTCAGCTCATAACGTATTCCACGTGTCTATATTTAGAAAGTATGAACCAGATCCCACTCATATCATCCACAGGGATGAAGTAAATATACGGGATGATGCTACTTACAAGAAAACGACTGTTAGAATCCTTGACCACAAAGTACAAAGCTTGAAAACTATGGATATTCCCTTAGTTAAAGTATTGTGAAAATATTATGGAGTATAAGAAGCTACCTGAGAGCTGGAAAAAGAAATGTAGACTAAATATCCACATCTGTTTATTAGGAATCCTTGATGATGTACAAATTTCGAGGATGAAATTTTTTTAAGGAGGGTAGGTTGTAATATAGTAGGTCCAAATATAGTAGGTCCATTTCACGGGCAAATATAGTAGGTCCAAAATCCTCATTTAATGACCCTTAAGACCTCAGAATGACTTGAAATTTCATGAGATGACATGAACTAATCAACTAGATAACATATCCAAAAATCAGCTCAGTTGGGCAAGAATTGGGGTTTCATTTGCCTAACACCCTTCAGGGGAGTCTAAATTAGGAAAGTAAATGAAACGAAAATCACCCTAGTCAAATAATGGTT
>JAJIYU010004075.1:0-25107 GCA_030144865.1 Tinospora cordifolia
TGACAAAACAAATCTAGTGAGTGTTGAAATACCTTGGGAAAGGATTTCAACTATTGATGCTATAGCTCATGGATTAAGTAATTCATAACTACAACGAAGAATTACAAACTACGCAACGACATTCACTATCCTAGACATGCTTATATATTGAATTCTTAACATTAACTATTATTTTTGTTTAGAGCAGTTTCTAGTTTTAAACTTAATTCAATTACATCCAATCTAGTCTTGATAAAACTGTGATCAATAGTAAATCTGGGATTTGAAATCAAAAGCCAACCCTTTTTCTCTGAGAACGATACCCGGTCTTACCGGTTATTACTACTGCGATCCCGTACACTTGTGGGGTTGCTAACAAATACCAAAAGTAAAGATTACTTACCAAAATTACCGTTCAACTACTTTATAATTTCCACTCCAAAACTTAGTCTCTGATCCACCAAAATTATTTGGTCACAAAATCATTCTATATGCACCAAATCAAATTTAACTTATTTATAATTATTATAAATCATTTCTAACGTATTTACTATTTATATTTAGTCCTATATATCCATTTGACCGCACATATTGGTGAATATAACCTAAATATTCTCAATCTTTAAAATTATTTTTCTACTCATATAAAATCTTTTTATAGCAGAAAATATAAAAAAATAGGCTTTCTAATTATAGTTTTATTTTTTTTCAAATTTTTTTAATAATCCAATTGGCCAATCGCTTACCAAAATATAAAAAAATAGGCTTTCTATAAATACAATTTTTTTTGTTCTCTATTTTTTTGTGCAATTCAATTAAAATTTTTTTAAGGTTTGACACATTCAAAAGCCTTCCTTAAAGTTAATCAACTTTGAGTTTTTATATTAGTGTCTATAGAATAAATAAATGCAAACTAATGACAGTTGTAATCTATGTGTCAAAGGGAGTGTACTGATGTAATTTTTAATTAGGTTTACTTACTGCGAGATAATGCATCATTTTTGGGTTATCACTATAATTTACCACTTTTACTACAAAATATAGGATAGAATTGCACTTTATAGCTTCATTATCTATTTTATAGTGAAAAGGAGTGAAGATAACTTACCAAAAGGTCAGATTTTTCAAAATTGTGTGCTTCCTTTTCTCCCTCTTTTCTTTCTTCTTCCCTTCCTTCAGTCTTTGGTTTTGCTGCGCGAAACGACAAACTTTGGTTTTTAATTAGATGACCGACCGCCCTTTTGTTTTTATAAAAAAATTACATTTATAACCTATTTTGATATAGATATTACCAAAATAACGTACTGATATATAACTTATTCATATATAACATATTTTTATTTATAATTATAACCTATTTCAATATGTATATTTGTAAATATAACATGCTATAAGGTTTTTTTTTAAATCCACTTCCATTTTTTCATTTATCCAACAATTATCTTTCCATTACATAATTTAATTCACTTTATTAAAACATGCAACATATATTTTTTAATACGTGTGTCTAATTAACACGTATACTCGCATAGTCAATGTAGACACATGTATCTATATATATATATATATTTACTTTCATTTAAATTAATTATGTGTCAAATTAAAATATGGAGTCTTCCATTGTTGTAGGAGGGAAAGGGTGAAATCCTGCTCAGTGCAAGGCTGGAAAGCAATCCAATGAAGCTAAATTCAAGGAGGGCACAGAACAATGCAAATATAGGTTCATAGGAAGTAGTATCAGAGTATATGAAACAAACGAACATCATAGTGAGTACTGTCAAGGTCTCGAGAGCCTTAGAAGTTTCAGGGGTCTAGTAACAAAGGGGGGCACTGAGGCATGGGGTGGAAACATCAAATGATAAGTATTGTTCAAAATAAGGATTCTTACATGGAATGTTAGGGGCTATGGGTTAACACACAAAAGTAGTTTGGTCAAGAAATTGATTAGTAAGAAAAACTAGATATTGTCATTATTTAGGAAAACAAACAAGAGAGAGTAAGTTGCATTTCAAGTAGGGCAATTGTAGAGCTTTGGATTTAGCAATTCTTGCTATCGATCATCATGTGGTGCATCAAGATGAATCTTAATTATGTGGGATGTAAACATTGTGCATGTCTAAGATAGTCTAATGGGTTTATTTTGGTATCTTTTCAAACAAAGGAAGGATTAGGAGTCTCATGGCGCTCAAGGGTTTAAAGCCAAATAAGCTTAATAGATTAGTAACTCTTCTACAACAAGGTTGCGGGCCTATTAGTGCTATGTGGGGATTGTTGGTGTATGGTGGGAGATTTTAATACTCCAAGAATTTTAGAAAAAAATTTAAATAATCATTGCAATGGAAGGGGTATGCAAGAGTTTGATGGCCTTATTGGTGAGTTTGAACTCGTTGATCTTCTACTTCACTGGTCTAGGTTTACATGTGTAGTAGGCAAGATAGGTTTCTAATGTTAGTAAGTTGGACAAATTTGTTCCCTAACCGAAAGCAGGATGCATTATCATGTGTAACCTTGTATCATAGGCTTGTGGTTCTAAAAACTAACTTGGTAAAGTGGGCCAACTTCATTTAGATTTGAAAATGAGTGGTGTTCACATAGAGATTTTTTTAGGAAAAAAAAAATAGGAGTTGGTCGTTGTCGTTGCATGCATATGGATGGAAGTACCACAAATTTATGGTCAAGTTAGGTGAGATTCAGGATGCCTCAATTTATGGATTAAGGAGACATTTGGGTGCACATTTCAAAAGAGAAAGGAGCTATAAGAGGTGGTGAGGAAGCTTGAGGAGATGGAGGAGTCAAATAGGTGGAGTGAGGAGCTATCAACCTTTTGAGAATTTTATAATTTAAGTCGGAAGAAGTGTGCCTGAGGTAGGACCACATGACTCTTCAAAAGGTCAACTTCAACTGGTTAAAAGAAGGGGATGTTAATTCTAGTTTCTTTATAGGTTGTTAAATAGCATAAGATCAAAGAATTACATCACTTGTGTAGAAAAAGAGGATGCACCAGATTCAAAGGATGGTGTAGTGGCACAGGTTGTGAGATATTTTGAAGAGATATGCCCATCAGAAGGAGAGTCAATATGAGATGTAGAAGAATCAAATTGTATGCCATTAGTTAAGAGGATATAGAAATCCTTGAAAGAACTTTCAAAGAAACAGAAGTAAAAGAGGTTGTCTTTAGTTGTTGTGGGTCAAAAGCACCAAGCTCAAATGATTTCTTGAGGTTCTTCTTTTAGAATTCAAGGTAAATTTTGAAGGCGAACATAATGAGTTTTATGCAAGAATATTTTGAGTTTGGAGTTATAAATAACAAGGTAAATGAAACCAACGTCCACTTAATTATGAAAAAGCCTTTCAAGGAAACGAAAAAGTTATTGCCCAATTAGCCTAGTGATTACCATGTACAAAATTATTGCTGAAACCTATGAAGGACGTTTAATTGACATTCATCAAAGGAAGACAAATTCTTGATACGTTTTTGAATGCGAATGATGCAATAGATGATTGTAGGAGTAAGAAAAAGGAGAGGTTGGTCGTTAATGTGAATTTTGTCAAATCTTATGATTCAATTCAATGAGGATTTTGGAGTTCATGCGTAAAAGGGATTTGTGGTTCAATGGATTCGGTGATGATGGGGTCTGTCTATTTAATTACATATTCCATGGCTATAAGTAAGGAACGTAGTGGCAACTTTGCAACAGAAAGAGGCCTTTGACAAGGGGATCCATTTCCCCGTTCCTCTTTAGGATAATGGAAGATAAAATGATTAGATTGTTGTCTAAAGCTAAAAGGTTTCCCTAGCAAAAGATTTGAGGGTGAGCAATAAAGAAGTAGAACTGTCACACTTGTAGTTTGTAGATGATACGATATTTCTATTAGATGAAGAGGCAGGATATGTTATTGTGTTGAGATGCTGCAGGAGGTTATTAAGATTCAACATTAATATTGCAAAGTGTCAGATTATGTAAATTATTTTGCAAGTAGGGGAATTTGAAAGGATGGCAAATAGAGTGGGATGCTTAATAGGTATCTGGCCAAGGAACTAATTGGAGCTCTCTCCAAGGGAAATTTGTGCGATATAGCATTTTTGGGAGCCAATTCTAACTATTATTAAAAAAGATTGGATGGAAGGAAGAGATGCTTCTTCCTTGAAAGAGGAAGGCTTGTTCTAATACCCTCAATCTTGGAAGCCATTTCTGCATACTAGGTTGAGTGCATAATAAAAAAGGACGATGACAAATTTCTTGTGAAAAGGATGTGGTAGACACAAATTGAATGCTCTAATTAAGATAAGAGGTAGTGCAGGAATCAATGTAAAAGGCCCGGGTTAGAGATAGGACACATTGAAAAGAGAATTAAGGCATTATATGTTAAATGGGCTTAAAGATAATTGCAACATAAGGATTCATTATGGGTAAAAGTAGTGAATATTAGGTGTGGCGAATTATGCCCTAGTGGGGCTAAAAGATTTTTGAGATATCTTTAAAAAGGTTCAATAGGGGGAGAGATTCTTAATATATCTCAAGGTTCAACGAGGAGAGATATTCTTAAGAAATCTTTAAAAAGGTTCAGTCCAGGGGGAGTGGCAGGCTAACGTTTTAGCTGAGGCCTTTCCAAACCTATATGGGTTGTCTCGTCACCATTTTCGACAAATATCCAATTTCCTCGTCCACCATCCTAATGGTGCTACTGTGTTCTCTTGAAATATATTTTTTCGTTGGACATTGACGAATAGGGAACAACAACAGTCGTTGTCCCTTCTCTGCCTTCAAAATGTGTTTACTTCCAACCAAAATGATACGTTAGTTTGACCATTAGAAGTTTCTGGTCAATATTCATGCAAATCCTTTTTTCAGCTTACTTTATCTTTCTTTTTCTTTGATTTTTCTTTTGGTGGGTTCAATTTGGCAAGCAAGGGTTCCACTGAAAGTGAAAGTCTATGGGTGACTGCTGGTGCACAAAAGAATAAGGATGCCATATATGCTGTAGAAAAGATTACCAAGGCAGTATACCTCTCTACATTGTGAAATCTTTGTGGACGAGATAGAGAGAGCATGGACCATTTCCTTTAGCCAAGGCTTTTACAAACCAATATAAGTTGTCTAGTCACCACTTTCAACTAATGCCCAATTTCCTTATCCACCAATGTGTCATCTTGGAATCTTTTTTTTTTCTTAGGACATTGGCAAATGGAGAATAAGCAAAGGCCATTGACCTGCTCTGCCTTCGCAATTTGTTTACTTTCAACCAAAAGGATAGGTTAGTTTGACCATTGAAAGCTTCACGTTAGTATTCATTCAGATCCTTTCCTTTAGCTTACTTTGTTTTTCTTCATCTTTCATTTTTCTTTTGGCAGGTTCAATTTGGCAAGCAAGGGTTTCAATTAAAGTAAAAGTCTGTGGGTGCCTGGTGGTGCACAAAAGAATAAAGCAATGATTACAAAGATAGCTACAATTTTGAGACTATGGCTTGAGAAAAATAACAATATCTTCAATGTCGTAGCAAAGACGAAGGATCAAATATGGGACTATCATTCTACTTTCAGGCTCTTGGGTGTTCAACTATAAATGGAGCAACGGCTTTGTCTACTTTGAACTGGATTCTGATCTGAGAATAAGGATTTAATCAGTGAATATCTTAGATATAAAGAGTAAGATAATTTGCGCAAGATGCGAATTGCTGTAAATAATGGAATTTCAATAAAATTCTTACTCATTTCATCTTTAAAAAAACAAAGAGTCTGTGAATTCAACAATCTACTTTGAAGAGGATGGACAGGGAAACAAGAAAGACATAAGAGTTAAGAGTAGGATTCTTGGCGTATAAGCCTCCGAAGTTTAAAGCTATAGCTAGTAAATTGAAGTTTATATTAATCAAGTAAAGTATAATGAACTGTAAAATCCACTTCTGGAGTTATTGGTACGTCAAAATTTCTTTGAATGTTTGTAAACTGTTTTGAAATACAAATATATATACATATATATTTCAAGCCATCCTTAAATCCTCGTCCATTACATTCTCTACTGACCACCACCTTCAAAAATAGCAATCCCAATTCCACTGATTTAGGACAACCAAATTCCATTCTGTATAGCAAAACATTGGCACAAGATAGACTAGACTTCCATAGGACAAAAATCAATTCCAATACCCTTCTTCCAAGACTGCCCATAACAAGGTTCTAACCAATGCTAAAATGCCTTCTGGAAACTGTTGCTGGTCCAAAGAAATCTGAGGACATCTCTAACCAGCACCATTTTGGCGCAGGGTTATCACCAACGCCATCTTGGTTCTGTTTTATTTTTTTTCATTTTAACAGTTTTTTATTTTGTTTCAATTAGAAATTCTCAATTAAAATTTACAGTTTTTTCATTTAAAATTTTGAATTATTTAATTTTTTTAGTTACTTTTATTTATTAGTTTATATTATTTACTTTTAATATTTTTAATAAATGCATTTTAATGTATTTATTTATTTTTAATATAATATTATTAAATAATTATTTAAATTTTATAGTGTATTATTTATTATTTATTAATTAATAAATAATTAAACTTAATATTGTATAAAATTTATGTATAAAAATATACATTTTTAAGAAAAAACAAAACTGAAAATGAAAAAGAGATAAAAAAGGAATATTTTCAAAATATTACTTTTGGAGTAAAAACACAATAAATGGATGGAGAAGAAGTTGCTCTTTAGTGTTGACTTTAAAATGGAGTAAAAAAATAGAGCAATGGGTTAAAGATGACCCAACTGAACAAATATTTCTCTTGTTGAGAATCAGTTTTTTGGTTCACAGTGCTTCGGGATTGGGATTTCTGCTAGTTCCACCACCTAAGCACAAGCCACAAAAACAATGTAGAGAATGGAAATTGCATGTGATTGAAACAAGATATTTAGAAGTTCTAAAATTAATAATACAATGATTTCTATTTTATTGAGTTATGAGTTTACACTCCCAAATCACGGTACAACAATAAAGAATAACAAAATTACTTATGATGAAATATACACATCTACAATTAAAAAATAAACTACGGTAGACTGACCTTTTACACATTGAAAGATTTCGGAGCAATTTTGGCTTGTCCCAGTTAAATGTTGCATACCTAAGCTCGAATGCTGACAGAAGGGTAAGCCTGCACTGCTCCTCCATCAGCGCAGCGAAAAGGAGAAGAAAGAAAGAAGAGGCGTGGCAGAAAATAGTAGAAATATAGAGCCAAAGAATCCATCAGAAGGGTAAGCCTGCACTGCTGCTCCATCAGCCCAGCAAAAGAAAACGAAAAGAAAGAAGAGGCGTGGCAGAAAATATTAGAAATATACGTATGTTGATGGATCCAAAGAATTTTGTGTGTCTCGACAGAGAAAAGACCGGGCTTCAACTATAGAACGAGGGGGCTCTATGTCTTTGTCTTGTAGAGCATTTCCTTGTAACCTTTGCATCTGAGAAGCGAAGATATCATCCAGAACCTACAAAGAAGTCAAGTGCTTCATAACACAGCCAGCTATTTGCATAGAATAGCAATGATCTGTCAATATTTATACTATCTACTTCAAACAGATTGCTGTTCCCCGCAATCTGTTGATAGATTGTAATCTAAATTATTTGATCTAAATCTAAAATATCAGATTGAGTCAATCTGATGATTTGGGATAAGGTCCAATTAGATGATGATTTAGGATAAGATTTATTTAGATATTAAATAAAAACAAATTAGGTAATCTGAGTTTATCTGTAATTGAGATTACCAGATAGTAGAGTCTATAAATAGACCCCATAGGTCTATTATGTAATTAATTCAGTTTAAGTAGAAAGTAATAAAGTTTGAGAAGAGGCTTTATTCCAACAGTGGTATCAAAGCAGAAGATCCACGTTGCAAACACTACTAGTGGTGTGTAACAGAGCATTCCATTTGCTGCTATTGGTGCACAAAGATTTGCTTTGTTAGGTGTTCACCTGCTTCAGTATCCGGTTCAGCCAAAGACGCTGGTTGCAGATTACCGTTCCTGCTTGCTGCTCGTTGCTGCAACCCATTTTCGATTTTGCTGTGTTTGCGTTGCTGCAAACATCCCAACTGCTGCAAATATTCCTGATATTCCTTTCGCTTGCTGTAAACCAAACAAAAAATAGAGAAAACGTAATTCCTCTCTGTTTTGCTGCACAAGATTGCTAATCAGTTGTTGATTTGCTACTTACCTTCACAATCATCACATCGCTGCACTGCTCGTCACACTTATGCACTGTTTCTGCACCGTATATTCTTGTTCATGCCGCCTCGTGCTTGAATTGTGATTGCTACAATCGGTGCTACAAACGGAAAAAAAAAAACAGGAGCGTTGTTGTTTTTTTTTCTGGGTTGCTGCACACACACAGAAATCTCTTCTGTGTGATTGCTGCAAACTAATCAAACAAAAAAAAGTGTTTTTCTTCAAAATCTGCTGCGAAGAAAACGACCGGCCGAACAATTGGGTTGCTGATCAACCAAAAAAAAAAAAACAAGAAGCAGAAGAAGCCGAAAAAAAAATTACAAAAATAGGGGGAAGAAACTTTCAGGCTGCTGATCGACCAGAAGAAAGAAAGAAGAAGAGGACTGCAAACAAAAAGAAGAAAAGTGATTGTTTTCTTTTTGGCTACTACTCAATCGACTGAAAGAAAAAGAAGACAACGAAAATAAAAAAACTGCGTTGCTGCTTCTGGATCGACCGAGACACATAGACAACGAAAGAAAGAAGAAGAAGATGCGCAGAGCAGAAAGTTGCCACCAAAACGCTATTGCTGCTCCTCTGCGTTGCTAGAAAACTGCTGTGATTGACCGCCGATCGTGTCGTGCAGTTCGCTGCTGAACGTGGCTGTTTTCTGCGTTGTTGTGCTGCTTAATCAGCTGATCAGCTTTCTGCTGCTCTGCATTTTCTTTTGCTGCACAACATCGGCGCTCTGTCCTTCATCGCCGAACTGTCATTGCTGATCACTGTTTGCTGGTCGTACTCCCTATCTGTGCTGCTCTTGGACGTTGCTCTACTTGCTACCACTGCCCCTTTTGCTCGTTGAGAAAAGGAAAGAAAGAAGAAGTCGACCGAAATGCAAAGAAGGAAGAAGAAGCCGACCCACCGAAAAACAAAGGGAGGTAAGTGAGCCGAGCCGAAAAAAAAAAGAGGGTTGTAGCATATTAAAAAAAAAAGGAGTGATTATTATTATTATTTATTTTTTTTTTAAAAAAAAGAAGAGGGCTGCAGTTAAAAGAAAAAATTATTATGATTTTCAACAATAATTCTCATCAACCATCACTTCCTACTTTTGATTAAAAAAAGTATGATCGATGGAATAAGCAGATGAAGACTCTTTTTGAATATCAGGAATTATTGGATATTGTAGAAAATGGGTTTGTTGATCCAGGTGAGAACGTACCAGTTAATCAGCGTGACATGATACGTAAAAATATGAAAAAGGATAAAAAGGCATTATATTTTATCCTTCAAACCCTCGATGATGTTGCTTTTGAAAAAGTACAGAGAGCTGCTACAACAAAAGAATCGTGGGATACTTTGGAGAAGTCCTACAGAGGTGCAGAAAAAGCCAGAAAAGTACGTCTGCAGAGTCTGAGACGTCAGTTCGAGTTGCTTCAGATGGAAGATGCAGAGTCTATTGAGACTTATATTAACCGAGTACAGGTCTTGGTTAATCAGATGAAGAGTTATGATGAAAGGGTCGAAGAAGTAATAGTAGTTGAAAAGATACTTCGTTCCCTTACTATGAAGTTCGAACATATTGTTGTTGCTATTGAAGAATCTAAAGATCTGTCTATCCTAACAGTTGATGAGTTGATTGGTTCCTTACAGGCTCATGAGCAGCGGATGAAAGAAAAAAGTGTAGAAAAGCCCACAGAAAAAGCCTTAAAGACTGAAGCTTCCAGTTCCAACAATTCTCAACATAATGGACAATCAAAACACAGAGGTCGTGGTCGAGGACGTCGCAGAGGGCAACAACATCACCAGAACCAAGTTCGCGAGCATTCCAATAGCGGTCATGGCACTGGTGGTGGACGCGGTGGTCATAGTCGAGGTAATGATAAATCTAAAGTTCAATGTTATGTTTGTAGAAAATTTGGGCACTATGCAGCTGATTGTTGGCATCGCCGACCAACAAATTCAAGTGAGAAAGCCTCCTTCGTTCAGACACAAGATGCTCCTGCTACTCAAACCCCGTTGATGACTGCGTCAACTCACGAAAGTGACATCAACAAAAATCTTTGGTATCTTGATACTGGGTGCACTAATCACATGTGTGGCACACGTGATCAATTTGTTGATTTAGATGAATCGGTCCGCACAGAGGTCAAGTTTGCTGATGATAGCAAGATTTTTGTTATGGGAAAAGGCCGCATCCTAATCAAGCTGAAGAATGGTGATCATCAGTACATCTCTGATGTATTCTATGTTCCGAATATGAAGAGCAATCTACTCAGCATTGGGAAATTGCTTGAGAAAGGCTACCATGTGCAGATGAAGGATAATTACTTAACCATGCTCAACAACAAAGGTACTATCATTCTTAAATCTCCCTTAAAGAATCGCTTATTTAAAATAGAGATTCAGAATGATACTTACCCATGCTTTCAAACTATTATTACTGATGAGTCATGGTTATGACATTTGAGATATGGACACTTAAACTTTTGTAGTTTGAAGCTTCTGGCCCAGAAGAAACTGGTTAAAGGGTTACCAGTTGTCAATCATCCAGAACAGTTTTGTGAAGGCTGTATTCTTGGCAAGCAGCATCGCCAACCATTTGCTAGCTCATCTTCTTGGCGTGCTAATAACCTTCTGGATGTGATTCATTCTGATGTGTGCAGTCCCATGCAAACTACCAGTAATGGAGGAAATAAATATTTCCTCACCTTTATTGATGACTACAGCAGAAAAATTTGGGTCTACTTCTTGGCTTATAAGTCTGACACTTTTGCTTGCTTTCAGAAATTTAAATCTCTTGTTGAAAAGCAGAGTGGTCGTCATATTAAGGTCTTACTCACTGATGGTGGTGGTGAGTATACTTCTACAACTTTTAATGATTATTGCACAGCTCATGGGATAAAACATGAGATCACAGCTCCTTACACACCACAACACAATGGCGTTGCTGAGCGCAAGAACCGGATGATCATGGATATGATCCACAGTATGTTAAAAGCTAAAGGTATTCCCCATACTTTTTGGGCTGAAGCTGTTGCATGTTCTGTTTATTTGCTTAACAGATCCCTCACAAAAGCCCTTTCTCACATTACTCCTAAAGAAGCTTGGAGCGGTTATAAACCGAATGTCGCCCACCTGCGAGTTTTTGGATCTATTGCCTATGTGCATGTTCCTGATCAGAATAGAAGAAAGTTAGATGACAAAGGCATGAAGACTATCTTCATTGGGTACAAGAGTGGCAAGTTCTATGGCTACAAGCTCTATAATCCTGCCACTAGTGCAGTCTTGGTGAGTAGAGATGTTATATTTGATGAGCAGGATTCTTGGCGCTGGGATGATGTACACCATGTAGTTAAAACTCCTCAGCCTATCTCTTTGGATGATGAAGCCGCTACCTCTACTAGTGTTCCTTTGAGCACTAATAATAATAATGGAGTTGCTTCTAGTAGTAGGCCTTAGCGTACTATCCAGCCACCTGCCAGATTGCAAGACTTTGAAGTCTATTCTGATAATGCTATTAATGATGATGGGAGCTTAGTTCATTATGCCATGTTTGTTGATTCTGATCCAATCACTGTTACTGAAGCTATGAAAGAAGAAAATTGGGTTGCTCCTATGGACTCAGAGATTCAGTCCATTGAGAAGAATGACACTTGGGAGCTTGTTACCATTCCCAAAGGTCATAAAGCTATTGATGTTAAGTGGGTCTTTAAGACCAAACAGAAGCCAAATGGTGACATTGATCGTTATAAAGCACGATTTGTCGCAAAAGGCTATGAACAGAAGCCTGGCTTTGATTATCAAGAGGTATTTGCCCCTGTTGCTCGCATTGAGACTGTGAGATTATTGATTGCTATAGCTGCTCAGAAGCATTGGAAGATTCATCAGATGGATCTGAAGTCTGCCTTTTTGAATGGTATTTAGATGAAGAAGTTTATGTGAAGCAGCCACCAGGATATGTGAAACAAGGTCTTGAAGATAAAGTCTACAAGTTGAAGAAAGCTCTCTATGGCTTAAAGCAAGCTCCCCGGGCATGGAACAAAAGAATTGATCAGTTCTTTTATGCTTTTGTCTCCAAAAGTGTGGTTCTGAACATGTTTTATATGTGAAGATTGATGCATCTACTGGTACCATGCTTATTGTTTGCCTATATGTTGATGATTTGATTTTTATAGGCAATGATGTCACAGTCATTCAAGAATTCAAAAAGGCGATGATGGAAGAATTTGAAATGACTGATATTGGCCTCATGTCATACTTTCTTGGCATTTAGGTTGACCAGCGTGATGATGGCATTTTCATCAGTCAGCATCGATATGCCCTGGATATTCTGAAGAAGTTTAATATGTCTGATTGTAATCCTTCTTCCACTCTTGTTGAAGTTGGTACTAGATTATCAAAGAAATCTAATGAAGTTTTAGTTGATCCAACATACTTCAAACAAATTGTTGGGAGCTTACGTTACTTGACTTGCACACGGCCAGATATCTTATATGGAGTTGGATTGATTAGTCGATTCATGGAATCGCCCAATCAATCTCGTCTTGTTGCAACTAAACGTATCCTTCGTTATATTAAGGGTAGGTTTGATCATGGTTTGTTCTACTCTAATACTGGTGATTCTACTCTTTTTGGATATTCTGACAGTGATTGGGGTGGTGATCATGATGATCGGAAGAGTACATCTGGCTATGCATTTTATTATGGTTCCACTGCATTCTTGCGGTCTTCCAAGAAACAGTTTATTGTTGCATTGTCTACATGTGAAGCTGAATATGTTGCTGCTGCTTCGAGTGCTTGTCAGGCTATTTGGTTGCGAAATCTTCTACAACAGATTCATATGTCTATTGGTGGTCCTACACCTATTTATGTTAATAATGTGTCAGCCATTAATTTGGCAAAGAATCCAGTGACTCATGGCCGAAGTAAACACATTGATATGCAGTATCACTTCTTCTGTGATTAGGTTCAACAAAAGGAAATTGAATTAGTCTACTGCAAATTTGAAGATCAAGTTGCAGATTTGTTCACTAAGCCTTTGAAGATCAAGACATTTTTGAGGTTGAAGAATGCATTGGGTGTGTGCAAAATCTGAATTATGGGGGGAATTTTATGTAATTTAGATAATCTAGCTTATGGGGGGATGATAGATTGTAATCTAGGTTATCTGATCTAAATCTAGAATATCAGATTGAGTCAATATGATGATTTGGGATAAGGTCCAATTAGATGATGATTTAGGATAAGATCTATTTAGATATTGGATAAAAACAAATTAGGTAATCTGAGTTTATCTGTAATTGAGATTACTAGATAGTAAAGTCTATAAATAGACCCCATGGGTCTATTATGTAATCAATTCAGTTTAAGTAGAAAGTAATAAAGTTTGAGAAGAGGCTTTATTCCAACAATAATGAAGATGAAAAAACTCAGCCCGAGGGCATAATATGATCCATTGTACCATACTTGATTTTCTTTCCGGCTCTTTAGAAATTTCAACACAATCTTGTAATGCAGAAGTAAACGTATCATCAGATTACTAAACAAGGTGATGTGGCATAATTATAACGTATAACTTGTTACCTGGCCCATGCTATCCCAAAATCCACGACAAATTGCTATAAATATGCAGCTAGAGAAAACTTCATGCAAGTTTGATATGGAGTCCATGAGCTGGGAGCTCAGGCTTTGCATTCTTTCATGAACTTGAGCTTCCCCATCTCCCTCTTTTATCTCCTCTAGGATTCTTTTAAGGCGTGTGCTTCAATTGCTTTGCACCTAAAATACAACAATACAACCACAAAGGTAATTTGAGAAAAGAGAGAGGACTGCTATATATATAAAGCTATCATAATAATTTTTATGGGAAATGATGATATATATCTTTTTTGTGATTCATCTAAAGGAGCAAAGCAGTTTAATTTTTTTAATAGAAGAAAATAAAATTATTATATTGATCAATAAGAGCAAATAAGTTAATCCACAAAAGCGCTTAGCATGACCCAATATAACTACCATAACAAGATCCCACATACAAACAAGGTCCCGTTCAGAGACCGTGTAACTCCTTATTGAAGGTGACACATATCCAGAGACTTGCCTTATTGTTAACCTCCTCCCATAGCTGGTTTTCTGACTTGGAAATGCATATATAAGAACCCTAAGAGAGCAATTCAACAAGTTTTTTTCATCCATGGGTAGGTGGTTTGTAGAAAATGTCATAACATCTCAGAAATTGAGGAAATCATAATCTACAACCTGAGAAGGCATACCACCTGCACCAAAAACTTCTCACTAAAAGAATTCCAGATGTATTGATGAGATCAAGTATAAAATTCTGTGGAAAGTTGTATTCAATAAAAGTCCTATGTACAGCTTGGAGGGAGATCTTTTATATCTTTCACGATCCACCCTACAATATGGGGTCAATGAGCATGAGACAAGGATATGATCCAATTTATTATCATTCTAGCAGCATCACATGCATTGGCTGGGGGAAATACACCAATTTGGCAATCGTTTTTTTAATCTATCCCTTAGAGTTCAATTTCTAGTAAAAATGCCCTACAATATAGGGTCAATGAGCATGAGACAAGGATATGATCCAATTTATCCTCATTCCAGTAGCATCACATGCATTGGCTGGGGGAAATACAACAATTTGGCAATCTTTTTTACAATCTATCACTTAGAGTTCAATTTCTGGTAAAAATGCCCACCCAAACATTGTACCTTTAGATAGAACACGGTCCCCCCAACCTCTACATAAATTAGCAATGTTTTGAGGGGTAAGTGATGGAGCTGGATTGATCACATGGGAGATGAGAGGAAAGAAGTAAATTTTTTTTGTGTCATCTCTATTGATTGAGGATGAGCTTGTAAGAAGACATGATGAAGGAAGAACGAGTGAGTAAACAAATAAGGATGAGTGAGAATTTGCCACCAACATATATGAGATTCACTACTATCAAAAACATATAACCAAGAGCCCAAGTGGTAATGAAGCAAAATTGAGGTTGCAACAAATGGTAATAAGTTGATCCTCTATCAAACACTATCCATACATATAAAAGAACACTAATGGGGGTCAATTGTGACCATCCCTCCTGATCAAAATGAAAAACTTGTAATCTATAAATATGTGATTCTTTTGTCTTTTCCAAGAACACAAATGGTAATGAAGAAAACCAAGATGACATTGGTCCACAAGACCAAACAATATTGAGTAGTGAGGAATCATTTCAAAGAAAACCAAAGCCAACAAAGAAACATGAACCCAAGTCTCTCACAACACCAAAGAGACCATGATCTATATCAAAAATCAAAGCTCTGAAATCATGTTAGGTGAAAACTTTATATAAAAGTTATAGCTAATAGGCAAAAGCTCGATGACATGTATTTATTGTTAGCATAGTATTGATGGGACATCATCAATCACATCGATCTACCAAAATTACGCAAAAATCTAGAATCAACAAGAATCAATATTTTTACATGAAGATGAAACTGGTCAATAACAACATTCATTGATGTTATGATCCCTTAGTAGAAAGAATAAGGTGTAACATGTCCTATGCAATTGATATGCGCAAATTACTCCAAGTGCTTTCATTATTTTTGCTCACTTAACGAACATAAAAAATATCCAGAGGAACTAAACTTTATTTCGTTGTAGCCCAAAGTTTTTTTTTTTAAATAAGAAACAAAAACATAATTTATTTAAATTACTGAAAAACAACAAAAATGTACAGAGTGTAAAATAAAAGAAAGTTAGCCCATAAACTATAAAAACTTGTTGCAACCCCTAATTCAATCAAACATGGCATAACCCTTTAATGAAACAATAGAGGCTATTGCTAACCGAAGAAAAAGCAAGTGAGAATATTCTCCCATAATACAGCGACAAAACTTTTGCCCTCGAAAACCCTTGAATTTATCTACTTCCTTAAAGACCAAACTACGGCCACCACCAAGTAATTTCTCCACCCAGGCCCCAAAAAAGGAAATATAGTAAAATATTCCTCAACCAACGCCTTAGAAATCACTAATGGAAAGTAGAATAGCTAATTCAGCCAAATTGATGTAGAGAAACGACGCTCCCCAAATGGGTGAGAGACAGATTTCAGATATTTGTAACATTAAAGGCAACAATGAATGGAAACGACATGAATCGGAAAACCTGTTCTGAAGAACATCCCAAGTCTTAAATTTCCTATATTCCCATCCCAAAAATTTAAATTTTGATGGTACTTTTGCTTTTCACGGATTTTTATGGCAAGAAAAAGGAGGCACAGAAGAATCATGAAGAATAAATGAGAGAAAAAATTTAGAAGAGAATATCCCTCAAGATTCCCAAGATTGAACAATTTTGTCCTCACCAACTGAAACACTCACCCCTCAAGTATACCTACCAAAGTCAACATGTCTTGTTCATCCGTTGAGGAATGAACGTTCCCAAGATGAAGATCCTGACCCGAAGAATCCGGATTATAGCCCTAAAAGAGATAATAGGATGATTATGCAATAAGGAATGCCTATAGTCTAGGGAACGAAGAACTAAGGTATTTACACAATGAAATTATTGACATAAAATATATCCATGCACAATAGGACATAAAGGACGATAAAAAAATGTTTTGGTGGAAATTCCAAATCACTTCACAAGATGAGAGTAGTAGTTCAAAACGGAGAGAAAAATATTTCCGGTCCCACATTTAACTAGTGCAGTAGTTCTGTTTTGGTGTTTAAAAGTGCAAGCCATTTCATTTTCATCAGAAGGTAACATATTGAAGTTTGCACTCTACTTTTTTATGACATAATGCATGCTTTCAGTTCAACATTAACAAATATAAATGCAAAGTATCTGAGAAAAACTATGAAACAAATGAAACTGTGGAGAATACTGACATTGTTCACGAGCTTTTCAACAGTTGCTTGCAAGTAGTTTTTGTATTTTGTTCTCAAAAGAACTGTAATCCCATTCATTTGCTCTCCAAATACCACTTTCTTATTTTCAATGACAGGCAGACAGGATGCCCAAGGCTTTAAAATATCTTCAACTCGACAATGTAGAACATCAATAATTCTTTTGATGGTATTCATAAATGTTCCCAGTTGCCATTTATGAAAACACACAAGTTGTTCATCATTCAAGGTGATACATTTGAGATTCTAAACTTAAATTGCAATGTTTGTTTTTACAGTTGAATCATTGTACTCACTGGATTCGGAACAAAATATACTATAGTGGATTGTCTTCTTGTAAGTTTCTGGACATGTATACCAAGCTTCTTTGGGATGCTATCCTTCAAAGGGGCCAAGATTTCACTGTATTGCTTCTCCAGAGCTTTAATGACTGCTCTCTCTATGTCGGCAACAGCCTTTCAAAATCAAAAATGTTTTTTGAGCATCAGCAAAGGTCAAGATGTTGAAGACCAAACACGTGCAAACCTAAACTAAGCAGTAATAGACGTACCACCAATTTAAATTAATTTTACCTAGAAAGGTTGAAAAACTTACACTTTCCAAAACTAGGGAATACTGAGGCCATCGGTTAATCACAACTTCATACTCATTGAGAGTATCTTTAATTTTGTCATACATATCCTCAGCAAACGGTGAAGTGGAATGATTAGTTATGACCCCAGACCATGGAACCTGCAATGGGTAGTAATTAGAATAAGTAGACACAATGTTTGTGCATGCAACATTTGCAGTCTTGTGTGTAAGAAATATAGAGACAAATAGAGAACCTTCTCTACCTTGCAAAGGTCCAGCAAGTTCAGTTGTTTATCTTGTATCTAGACCATTATGTAATTGTGGAACAAGTTCCTTGAATCAACCCCACCATACACTGGCCTGAATAGACGTTATAGATAGTAGAAAATAAATCTCAAGCAACTCGTACATAAAAGTTGTGGCAGAATTTATGTGCCTGAATAAGATGACTTATATTCTTTTTAAAGACAAAGGAATTGCTTTTGGTAATAGTGATACTTAGAATTACAATTGAAGCCGAGATTTTGAACAAACCTGATGTTCCACAACTCAAGATCTCTCTCAAAATTAGCAGTGACCATTAGAAGTTCTATCACATGGGGCAAGGGACTAGATGGAGGCCAGCATGCAAGAAAACCTCTGAGTCTTTTACACAACTCATTGCTATAAATGGTAGCTGATATATTTGACAAGTCTATTGAGCTGCAATGAAATCATCTATGTTAGGAGTAATCATATCTAGAATGTAAGAGCATATTTGCAAGTGCAGCACATCTGAACACAACTGATTGTCCCTGTTAAGTAGACATGAACAAATATTTACTATCCGGATAACTTATTAATCAAAATGGAATTTGGAAAGATTTTTATGGAATATATTGTAGGTTCAGTGTCAAGTAATAATTTATAAGAGCTTTGATAATGCAGATTCAACCATAATGTGTGAATTCTGGTTGTGAAATAAAAGATGCAGGAAAGGAGCGATATTAGAGAAAGCTTCAGATCTCCTCCAACCACCCTAACGAATCATAGTGCATTTAAAACAATATGTTCATAATTGATTTTGGAAGATAAACTTGAATTACCTAGGAAGTATGTGTTGGTTGTGAATCTTAATGTCTGCTTGAATCTCATTGCTTATGGTCGTGCAAAGGTTCTTCATCTTGAGGTATGCAGTGGAAATGGCCATGGGATTTGAAAGTAAGCTCTCAGTATTGCTTGACATATACTCATCAGTTTCTAACATGTGCCTCTTGCACCTTTTTGTTACTGCAGTCTGTATATAGAGTATTATTGTGTCAGAGCTCTTGCTGAGGGACAATAAAAATATATATGAGATTGGAGCATGCAAATAAAAAGAAATGTTTGAATAAGGCCTGCAAGTAGAACATTTGGCTTCAAAAGTTGATAGGAATAGTATTTGCATTACAATAATCACTTCTGAAACATGGCTATTTGACTACATAAAAGTTTTAGGATAAGCCAATTTTATGAGAATGACATCGTAGTTTTCAAAAACAAAAATTGGTTCATTTAAGTTTTAATAAGTATAATGAAAGCTCACATTGGGGTATAATTATAATCAATCCATTTCTCACTATTGGCTATTAGATTGGAGATCATTTTTCAAGGCTGAAGTTTGTTCATTATGTTCACCTCTTCTTGTATATACAAGATATCATACCGCCAAAAATCAGTAAAGATTCACTCAAACAACCACAGTATAGATGAGGTTAATCTCTAGAGTGTATGCTATACATCTGCATGTTAAATGTGACTTGCCTGTAAATAGTTTCTTAGCACTGTCTGTGCTTCCTGAGAAAGAATATCATGAAGAAGTGTGAATACTTGTACAGCTAGAGCTAATGAAGGTGCAGCAGATTCTGTTATTAGACCAAACAAATCTGTAAAGCCTGTCAAGGAGCTCTCGTCTAATGATTTGTAGTTCTCAAAAACCTTTGCCAAGAGATTTTCAACTTGAGTTTCACAATCAAGCAATATGTTTTTCTGTCCCCAAAAAAACAAAAACAAAAAAAGAAAAGAAAATTTGAATTGTCAGGTTTCTTTATTGCTTATTTGCATGCATGCTAAATATGATGAAAGAGGCTACTTATAGTAATTGTAAGCTGAAAAAGAAATGTGTTTCCACCAAAGAATATTAACATCTGAAGATATAACCTTCATACCTAGAAAATAGGTTTTTTTTTATAGGAAATCTCTAGTAAACACACCTGTCTTAGTGAAAGCCATTGAGCATTGGCCTCTATGTATGCCAGATAAAGCTTTTAGATCTAAAGCTCTTAGGATCAAGTCTCTTTGCAAATATTAAAGTGACCACATTTTTGCGGTACAACGTTAGTGAAAGCTATCAAGCAGTGATTGGCAACCTCTATGTAAACCAGACATAGCTTTAAGGTGTATAGTTGTTTCTAACATGATATGAAACAACTATAACCAAATTCACCAAAAAATGTTAATCTCAATGTCAACCAACTATAAGCTCTTCAAATCAGATGTCTAGTTGCAGTTCACGGATTATATTCTTCTCTTCTTGGAAGGAGAGGATGAAAACATTGAAAATGCCTTCAGAATAGTGCAAAGTTTTTGTTGGGTTTTAGGGATGCGCATTAACATGTCCAAAACGCATGTGGCCAAAACATCTACAGTTGAAGATTGGTTGCAAAAAGATTGCAATGAGAATTGGGTGTGAGCAGGGGAAATAACCTTTAAAGTAAATAGGGATATGTCTTGGAGGGAAGCCTAAGTCCCAAACGTTTTTGGAGTCGGTGGTCTCCAAGGTGGCTAGAAGGCTAGGTGGATGGAAGAGAGTTTTTCTCTCTAAAGGAGGTAGACTTATATTAATTAACACGGTGTCGGATGCCTTATCTACATACTTTCTGTTAGTGTTTAAAATCCCGAAAGAAAAGCTACAAAGATAGAGAGATTGATGAGAAATTTTTTGTGGAAAGGTAGGGAAGATGGTAATGGGCTTCATCTAGTAGAATGGAGCAAGATACAACTAAGAAAGAAATTCGGTGGTCTAGGGATTGGCAACTTAGTAGCAAGGAATAATGCTTTGGAGGGAAAATGGCTTTGGAGATTCCCTAAGGAGCAAGATTAGCTATAGGCCCAGGTGATTAAAAGCAGACATGGTCTAAATATCAAAAACAGAGATTCTGGGCTCAAGAGAAGTGTTACTCACAGAAGTCCTTGGAAGTTGATCCACTCCCTATACCATTGTTATACTCCATTTACTAGACTATGGTTAGGCAGAGGAGACGTGATTCGGTTTTGGGAGGAAATGTGGCGGGGGAATGAGGCATTTGCAGGAGTGTGTCCGAGGCTATACAGAAAATCAAAAGGTCGTCATTGCCCTGTTTCCTACTTTAGTGGGCAAGTTGAAGCGGTTCCTATCCAATGGAACCTCTACTCAAGGGCTTCTAGTAGGCCGAGGTGTGAAGAGGAAGAGGGAGCTCTTCTAGCTCTATTGAAGGATTGCGTGTTGTAGGATAGAAAAGATCGAATAGTGTGGTTCAAAGAGACTTCTAGGGACTTCTCTATCAAATCCTTTTCTCTTCCTTGCCTGGTGTTTCTTTGGCTCAGCCATCCCAATTGTTAACGGAGAGATGGAAGGCCCTTATTCTATCCAAAGTTAAGTTTTTCGCTTGGGTGGTGGTCCTCGAAAAAGTTAGTACGGAGGAGACGATTCCAAAATGTTTCCCACGTCATTTCCTTCCCCTTTCATGTTGTCATCTATGTAAACAAAGTAGTGAATCAATTATCATTTGTTTTTAATGTACTCATTTTCCAGCTATGTGTGGACAAGGTGGAGGAGGCACTTTCCTATATTTGCAGAGGTAAACGAGCAGGTTGTTCAGGTGCATGCCCGTTTCAGGAGGAGAAATGCATGAAGTGGCGAGCTCATTGGTTGGTGGGGACTTTGGCGGTGCTTTAGTGCTTGTGGACAGAGAGAATTGCAAGGATCTTTGAGGGTAGGTCCTTCTTCCAAGTCTGATTTGAGAAGAATCTTAGTCGTTAGCGTCCTTTTGAATGAGTAATAGTCCTTTATCTTTGGGGTATCCCACACTGAAGTAGTTGCATGGGTAGGGGAATGTCCTGCAATTGGCTATGGGGGGTATGGGGAGGGAAAACGGGTGAGGTTTGATCCTCCTAATGAATTTGTAAATGCCTAGTAATAGTCCTTCATCTTTGGGATATCCTATATCAGAGTGGTTGAGTGGGTGGGGAAATGTCTTGCAATCGACGGTGGAGGGAGGGGGAGGGGAAAAGGGTAAGGTTTGATCCTCCAAATGAATTTGTAAATGCCTAGTAATAGTCATTTATCATTGTGGTATCCCATATCGGAGTGGTTGTGTGCGTGGGGTACTGTCTTGCAATCAGAGGTGGGGGAATGGGGAGGGGAAAAGGGTGAGGTTTTATCCTACTGATGAATCTGTAAATGCTAGTAGGGTCAGCATTTCATGGTTGTAACTACATTTATATCAATGAAGTTATTGTTTCTTTTTTAAAAAAACAAAAACAGGGTATGAAAGCTTTGGTTCTTCTATGAGCTCCTAAAATCAACTCTCTTTGTGAAAACTATAACCACATTTGTATGTTAGTGAGAGTTATTAACCATTGTTTAGCGATCTCTTGTGTATCAGCTATAGCTTTTAGGTACAGTGCTACGATGGTATCAAAAACCTAGTTTCATGAATTTAAGAAGAGTTCAAGTCACTTCATTGGCTGGAAACCAATTTTACCCATAGAAGTCTTTGGAGGTTCATCACATCATTGGTGCCTATGGCACAGATGCAAGGTTACCTTGCATCGAAGGATGGTAATGGGCAAAGATTTAAATTTTGGAAGGACAAATGGTTGGATAACACAAAACAAGCTGACTTGTGGAACTATCTCTCTCACCCATCTTGTCTCCACGATTATCCTATTGCTAATTTTTATGATAATATTTCTCATGGAAAACATAGGTTTTTAGTGTTCAATCACATGGAACCTCCATTTACCTATGGGCTCTAGCTAGTCACAAAATTGAAGAGATTATAAACTTATTAATGATGAAACAGATGAACCAAACAGTCACAATTTCTTTGATATCTAATAAAATCCTATAGAAGATTGACTCATCCAACAGGTTTACACGTAGGTTCTTAGCGCTCAATCTCATTGCATCACCAAAACCCAGATACATTCCATACTTATGGCAACATGTGTTCCATTTAACGCACAAATTTTTAGGTGGATCCCTAGCTCATGAAAGTGTTGCCGAAGAAGGTATCCTAGCATGTGCCTTTCCCTAATTGCTTTGTCTTCTATAGACAGGAAGGCAATCACATTTCTTCCGCCATTCTTTTGAGAAGAAGTTTTGGGCAGAAAATAATCTAGACATAAAATATAAATATGCAAGAAGAGAACATGAATTCTTATTATTTTCCTAATTCCAAGTATGAAGAAGTCACTCTTTTAAGTCTTTGTACTATAAAGAGTATTCCGAATCTTTTTCTGGACACAGGATCCTTGTTCCGACTCAAAGGGGAAAGACTGTGTCTGAGTCATAAGCTGCATTTATCCAAGCAGGAGCATGGGATAGGTCTTATTATTTTCCTAATTCCAAGTACGAAGAATTCACTCTTTTAAGTCTTTGTACTATAAAGAGTATTCCGAATCTTTTTTCTGGACACAGGATCCTTGTTCTGACTCAAAGGGGAAAGACTGTGCTGAGTCATAAGCTGCATTTATCCAAGCAGGAGCATGGGATAGGACAGATTGCTTTGCTTGCGACTGGCTTGAACACAAAGGTAAAATCTTTCATAGTATGTCTAAATTGGAGTCAAGCTGTGGGAGGATATTAAGCTTATGGCCAATGTTTGAATCCTTTTCCTCCCCCTTGGCAACGAGTTACTCAGTCTCGATTAGCTATAAGTTAGAGTAATTGTATGTTTTTGGATAGGGGGCATCATTTCTGATGGTTCTTTGTTTAGGTGGTTTGTCCCTATGCTTGTTGGCTCTTTTCATCACCTATGGTGATATGCATGGTGTATTTCCACGCTGACTTTTCAGAGAACTTATTTTGTTTCTGCACAAAAACAAACAAATAACTAAATAAATCTCTTTCTTGGCATTTACATGTTGGGTTTTCATATATTACTGTACGTCTCCCTTCTAAACATTCACAAGCAAGAGAGGGTCGCATGTGAGGCTGACTAACTGAAACCTTGATATCCAATGTTGGGCCCCTACCAGGTTTAGCTTTTAGGTTCATTGGTTTCCAACACTATCGAGAAATGAATTGTGGCATTATAGCAAGCATATTTTGTGAAAGCAGTTTGTAACGTAAGATGCCCACTGACATTATAACTGCCTAACCTTAACTAGGATCAAGAGAAACTAGCGACATATCTTGTCAAACTGCAGAAGTGGCAACAAAAACTTGTCAATGAAGCAGCTATTCATCTGAATCAACAAAGTTAAATGACTCGAACAAAAAAAACAAATTTGAAGCATTCAACTCCAGTTTTACTGAATTTGTCCAAGTTTGTGTTGATCTCACTCTACCCAATATTTCCCAATTGTGGGCATCGTTTTCCCCCGAGTCACAAGCTGAATATGAAGTTTCCTTACGCGATATTCTATGAGTTGAGGACATGCAGTTTCCTTTAAGCTCACACACTGGACACGGAGTTCACCCACCGGTAGTATACTACCCAAAGCTGGTCTAAAGTCAGTGTTTGACTCTGGACAAATGCATCTGACTTCACGAAGAATTACGACAAGAGGCAGAAAGAAAACATACTTAAACAGCTAAAACTAAAAGCCCTAATAATAGCTAGAAACCATTAAAATATAATACGGTTCCTTTATATTTTAGTCAAGTTCCCATTATTATTTGTTTTTAAAATTGAATCAATTTAGAGAACAAAACTAAATAATAGATATTTTCTGTTTAAGTACCTTTCCAAGTTGTTATGATGAGCTTCACATATAGAAACTCCAAAAGGGCATCAATCATCTAATCAACAGAACAAATTGTCTCACAAATTCTTACTTCGACGCTGTTTTACTTTCCTCAGATTTTTCTAATCCTGTGCTTAAAGTAACACCTCCTCTCCCTCCTACGTTGAAGTCCTACCTTTGAAAACTATCAGTGGTAATTTATACAGAAGTAGACTGCCGGTTTCTGAAACAAAAGCTGAGTTGATAAATCGTCATCACTGTAATTTTAATTATTAACATCCAGCACAATCAAACAAATATACCACAAGAACATTATCTAACATAAACTTTGAAGAACAATTTTCTCATGAAGGGAATTAAACCTTCCAAGAAACATATTTCCCAGGTGACTGAAGATTATATAAGATGTAAAGCGGAAACAATATCAAGTCACCTCTTGTCTACTGAGACTCCTTTCTTTCTTAGCC
>JAJIYU010004076.1:0-25275 GCA_030144865.1 Tinospora cordifolia
GGATTGGGAAGAATCTTTTGCTTGAACTACAACATTTGAGGAAAACTTGACATGTCCATCTCAATATGGAAATGATGGCCAACAAGGAAGAACTGGAATTTCTCAATTCCTCTTTTGACTGCCCGGATTTCCTTAAATGTAGAATGATAATGCAATTCAGCAATTTTAAAAGATCTACTTTTGTAGCCACAGATTATACGCCTGTTGTCGGACAGTTGTTCAAGTAGAACTGCACCCCAATGCGCATCACTGGCATCTGTTTGTAGGATCCGAATACCATCTCCAGGAATTTTAAGCTTGGGCAATGTTTGAACTTTGAGTTTCAATTCTTGAACAGTAGCAGTGTGAGAAGAAGTCCAAGAAAGAGGATTCTTCTTTAATAATCCATAAAGCAAACTTGTAAGCTTAGATAAATCTTTGATAAAAACACTCAGGTAATTAACTAAGCCAAGAAATTGTTGAATTGTTTGCTTGTCCGGAAGGATGTCAGGAAAGTCAAGTAGTTTTAGAGCAATATGTGGCTAGAGAGAGATTTGTCCATCTTGGATCTTCATTCCTAAAAAATCCACAGAATGCAAGAAGAGTTGCATCTTCTTTTCTGATAACATCAAACCAAAGATTTTGCAGAGGTCATAAAAATGTTGTACCAAAGAGATATGTGTTTCAATATCTTTGAGAACAACAAAATATCATCTATATAGGTCAAAGAGTTCTGCTGAATTGGCTGAAAGATCTTCATCATGGCCTTCTGGAATAATGATAGGGCAGTTTTTAAACCAAAAGGCAGGACAGCCCATTGGTAATGATGACCAGGTATAACAAATGCAGTTTTCGGATGGTCAGAAGGGTGGATTCCCAGTTGCCAAAATCCTGATTTACAGTCAAATTTGGAGAACACCTTTGCTTCTGATAAATGCTGAAAAAGAGTCTCGGGTCTTGGTAGAGGAAACTTGTCATCCTGAAGAAAAATGTTAAGTGGTTGATAGTTGATGACAAGACAAAGTTTACCTCTCACCTGTTCAGCTCGTTTGTTAACGTAGAAAGCTTCGCATGCCCATGGAGAAGTTGTGGGCTCAATAAGACCTTGAGAGTACAGCTGCTCAGTTTCCCTAATAGCCAAAGAAAGCTGAGAAGGTGGCATCCCATGGTGAGTTGCTCTAGTAGGATTGATGTCTTCATTAAGCTTAAACGGTAGTTTTATAAAAAAAACTCAGGGTTAAGCCATAATGGAGAAGAACATTTTTGTAGAAAATCAGTATGATTTTTCGCACAACAATCTGCGACTAGTTTGTGGCGAAGCTCAGTAACTCTGTGATCATCAATAACATGAATGGCTGGAGAAATTGTAGAGACCCAAAGGATAAAGGCAGAAGGAGTTCGCAAGCCTTGGGGAGTCCAAGTCATCCTGCAAAGTTGCTAGATGATATCATATCCAATGATAAAATCTTTGAGCAGATTGGGGGCACCCAAAATCCTGTACTTGATGGTAAGAAGAGAGTGCAAACGAATCTTAACTGGCTTGCTAATGAGGGTGACCGCCAAGGATGAAGAACTTGCAGTATTAAAAATTTTTTGATAGGGTTTCCACTAGTCAGAAGGGAGCATAGAAGGATGCATAATAGTAATCGTGGCCCCTGTATCAAAAAGAGTTGTAATGGTGATTGGATTATGATAAGGAGATAAGTATACATGTACATTAGCATAAGGCAAGGGAGAAATGGCATTGGCAGAGGGCTCTATATTGAGAACAAGAGCCTGAGTTTCTGAAATTGCCATTAATGTTTCTAGAAAATACTCATCATACAAGGAATAAAGAGATTCGACATCAGACAGTTCTGTGTCTGTAAGTCCTTCAATCTGGGAAATAAGCTTTGCATGCTTTTTTTTCTTCTGAGGACAATTCTTGGCAAAATGGCCAAGCTTTTTACAGATAAAACATCTTGAATCAGCAGATTTCTTACGGTATTGTTTTCGCCGTAAGAATTTCTATTTGGATTTTCTGTGAGGGGAGCGATGCATCCATTTTTTTCCACTTCTTATGTCTTTTTGATTTGTGAAGGCTAGGAATAGGAAATGCTAGAGAACCTTTCATACACGAACAAGGTTCAAAGGGATAACACTTACCAACCAAAGAAGGATCACCTTGAAGGCAAGATTTTTGCAGGGTTTTGCCCATTTTGAGCTATTGTTGGAAGAACAAAGTGTCGGAGCAGAGTTTCATGCGACCAAGCTGAATAAAAGTAAACAATTCTCCCAATGTACAGTTCTCAAATTTCTTATTGGCAGTCTGCATATGGATCTTGGCCTTCTGAGAAATTTGGCGAGGGAACGAGTAGAAGAATACCACCTTTAAGTTGTTATCATTATATCCATGGATGAGATAAAAGATACGAGACATCTTGGCATAATGTTCTCGAAAATCTGCATCTGAGAAAGTGCAACACTTGGTGGAGAGAAAACGTTCTCGTGCTCGTTCAATGACATGCTCAACAGGGCCAATGAAAGAGGTATAAAGTTGAGCAACCAACTCAGTGAAGGGGCGATTCGAGTAATGAATCTGCCTATATTCTTTGATATCAAGCCATCAGTCTCGAAGACTACCTGAGAATTTTGTAACCATCTTTTCACCGATTTGGCGATCGGTGAGACCCTTGAGTTGTTCAGTATAACACCAAGATAACAAATCGTGAAAGAAGATAGGCCAATCATCATAGGCTAGCTTGTCCAAATTGAAAGTATGAAAACCATTGGATAACTTATGAGCTTGGCCTGTTGGGTGAGAGGATACTGGTGGCGGAGCCGAAGATTCTGTTTTAGGGTGCATGTCACCAAGTATAGGTGGATGATCAGGTGGCTCTTGAGTTCTGCTAGATTTACTAGTATGGGAAGCAACCAAAATATTGTCAGAACCAGAAGATTCTAATGAAGAGGAGGAAAAATCTTCTTCAGTGGAGTATGAAGAAGTACTTTGAGGGATGGCAGGCTCTTCAGTATCCAAGTGAGTGATATGTTGAAGGACATCGGCCAAGGTATTAGGTGAGGGGGTATCAATAGTCAGAACCATTTTTTGTTTTCATTTATCCTTCCTTTTGTAAAAGAGTTGCTCAGTGGCAGCAGTACGTGAAGGAGGTTGTGGTTCCCTTATTTCAAAAGGAGGTAGGGATGGAGGTTTTTGCTTTTGGTGTGAGGCAAACTGATAATTAGGAGGGAAAAGAGGATGGAAAACAGTAGGTGGAGAAGACTGAGTAGGCACATAATGAGGTTCATAGGTAGGGTTTGAAGTGGTTTTGGCCTGAATATCTTTCAATTGAATTTTGAGAGATTTTTGTTCTCGTTCAAGAGGTAGAAATAGAGCTGTCGTATCAACATAACTTTCAACCAAAGTTTCCAAATCCATTAATTCTTGATGGATTTGGTCAAGCCTGTCATGAATAGATGCGATCAACTGTTCTTGAGAATCCTGCCGGTGCTTGAAAGCATCCTATTTTTGAACAAGGACGTCTTGTTTCTGAGCAATAGTCCTAAGAAGATCGTTCTGAAACAAGGCGTTATTAGATTGCCAATTAAGAATAGCTTCAGTATCTATTAAAGGCTTTAGCCCGGGACCATCTGGCATGACGATTGTGGAATGTTTGACTTGGTACTGCATAGGAAGGCTAGTGAAAATGTCTTCAGTTCTGTTATTTGGAGGAACTGTTGAAGAAACAGAGCCAGAAATAACATTGCATTCCGAAGGTTTATCATTTGAAAGGAGGACATAATATTGAAAACATCCAGAAGGGGAATCAATCAATCCAACTGAGGGATCTCCTGCTTCATATCTAGCTTGGAGTTTCCTTTGGAAGTCTTCCTTTTTGGTCTTTCTGGGATATCATACTTCAGATCGAAATCGTGATCCAAACAGTTGGGACAAGAACAATTAGAATCCCACCAAATATGAGAAGTTGGTGGTGTTGGTGGAATGAAATCAATCACATTAATATCTGCAATTGTAGCCCGTGATTGTACAGTAGGTGTCTCTGGAAAAATGGTTTCAACCAAGTCGTTAGAGCACCGATGGTGGATGGCAAAAGAAGTTTGTTTAACTTCTGTGGTTTGAAACCTTGCTTCATAATTTGTGATCCATTTTTTAGGAAAAAGATTTTGAAGCCTTTCCAAGGGAACTGTCGTGGGAATAAATGAATGAGATACAACACCTTGGAAATTAATATTAAGCATCAAACTTTGCAGATTTGAACTTTTATAGGGGATATCAATTGCATGATTTTGAACCCTATAAGCAATCTGGTAATGAACTGTGGCTGCCAAGGCTGTTTGAACCAGAGGAGTACCAGCTAGTTGAACTTGAAGGCTCAACGTTGTAAGAGCATGTGGATCTCGCAGAGAGACATTAAAATTAGGGTAAAAAGTAATGAAAACTGTTCCAGAATTAAGAGTGGTCTGGACAGTTCCAATAACATCTTCAGCATATCTTGTCATGCGAGAATCAAGGAGTGCAATTCTGGAAATTGCCTCAGCAGCCTTCCTACCATGAAAAGTTATAGAAATCTTCACTGCACCATAATGAAGATGACTATAACCTTCTTTTCGCCATGAAAGAGATAAAGGAAAAGGGAGGGTTAATGTAAACAAATGCTCAGCCTGATCTGCTAGAACTTGATGTTCATTAAAATCGGATATTTGAACATATTCTTTGATTGGACTCTTTGGAGTGTGTTTTTTAAACAGACTCGAAATTTTCTTAGAAAAAAGTAACAGAAGGAATATGATAAACATGTTGAGGACGAATAGGCACAAGTTCAGTGAGAGGGACAATACCGTGAGAATCGGGAAGGTATTCAACTTCAAACAAACCATCAATCTTACAAGTACCACAAGATGTCTCTAAACCAGAGAGAATTGATTCTGCCATTGAAGAAAGGAGGTCTAGATTACCAAAGGTTGCCAAAAATGCTATAAACGCCTATCCATCGGCTAAGAAGCAGGGAAGCAAGGGTAAAAGACCAATAGTTTCTTAATGAAAGAAAGCTCAATCGTAGAAGAGAGTACTTGAAGGAGACTGGCTTGGAGATGGTGTATATTCAGAAATTGAATCGGAGGAGGTAAAAAAAGAAGGTGAGGATATACGATACAAACGGTCGTTCCACGAGGTAAGGATTTCTGAGAGGGGAAGATCCCAAGCTAAAAAGACAGATGAGCAGTATATAAAAGTCCAGAAACACAAAGAACAAGGACAAGAATCGTCATGGTAAGGAGCAGAATACATGGCTCTGATACCACATTGCACGCAAGTATAACAAATGAATAATTTATGTATAATGCGTATGAATAGCAGTATAATGTGAGAATAATTTCATAATAATCAGGGGATAAAAATTGTTCTGTTGCTTGGTGCGAAAGTTCGAGAATAATATGTGAATAATGTGAGCATAATTTCATACAATTATTTATATAATTGATTACATATATAAATAATGTGACATACAAATACATATATATATACCATGTTATTTGTATATCATGCATAAATAATTACACGTATATATACACCATGTTATTTGTATATCATGCATAAACCATTACAGGTATATATACACCATATTATTTGTATATCATGCATAAATAATTACACGTATATATATATATATATACACCATTATATATATATAATTGTATAAACAATTATATCAATAATTGTATCAATAATTATATCAATAATTGTATGTATAACAATTATATATATAGATATATAGATATTTGTATGTCACATTATTTACATATATAAGTAATTATTTAAGTGATTACATGTATAAATAATTATATGTAAAAGTACTAAATTAATAATTTTAAATGATAAAGCTAAATTTTTAATAAATAAATGGACTAAAGTCAAAAAATCAAATTTAATTTTAAATTCGCAAAGAAAGTTCTTATATTATTTTACTTATTTTCAATTGTTATTTGAGATTTTAATAAAATAAAATCATTTGTCATTATTACAGAAAAAAAAATATGATAGAATACGTTTAACATGTAGAATTCTTACATAATTTTACTAACTATATATGCATTAATAATAATAATAATAATAATAATAATAATAATAATAATAATAATAAACCATATATTATTATTATGGTTAATAATGAGTCGCATTATACCATTATTCATGCATTATCCATTGCTTGCTATTTTATACCAACATTCTACCATTACTCGCATTATTTCATGATTATTAATATGTTATACATACTTTATATCGAACTTTATTCACATGTTATCCCTGCATTATTCACATGTTATCCCCGCATTTTTTACCAAAACAATTGAACAATTTTTTACTTATATTATTTCGTTATTATTCTTGTATTATACCATTATTAACGCATTATCTGTTGCTTGGTATGTTATACCTCTACCATTATTGGCATTATTTCATAATTATTCTTATGTTATATATACGTTATACCGCATTTTCATATCAACAATCGAACAATTTTTATACTCGCATTATTCAGATATTATTTTTGCATTATATCATTACGAGCATTATTTCATGATTATTCATATGTTATACATACTTTATACTATACTTTATTCACATGTTATCCCTGCATCATTCACATATTATCCCCGCATTTTTTACCAAAACAACTGAACAATTTTATATCTGTATTATTTAGTTATTATTCTTGTATTATATCATTCTTAAAATATTTATCCGTTGCTTGGTATGTTATATCTCTATCATTACTTGCATTATTTCATAATTATTTATATGTTATGCATACGTTATACCACATTTTATTCACATGTTATCCCTGCATTATTCATATATTAACCCCCCGCATTTTTCTATCAATAACCGAACAATCGTTATACTCACATTATTCATTCATTATTCTCACATTATACTACAAAAAAAAAAGCAACAGAGACTGATAACACAACAACAAAGAAGCGTGGACCCACTAGGATGGGTTTGGTTTTGGGACATGCTCCTAGAATGGAAGTTGAGTTCAATGAAAGAAGGCAGCCAGTGTCAACTAATTCTGAGAAGCTATCATCTTAAATTGGTGTAATTGTGCGAGAGCACATGCCTGTAGTAATTAAAGATTGGCATCATGTGACTAATAATTAAAGAACAACTTTGGAGGTTAATTGAGGTATGTGTATAATTGAATTATTTATTCTTAAGAGATTCTAATACTTTATTTGTAGAAATTCTTTAATTTATCCTTTTTTTTCATGCATATCAGACAAGATTTGTAGTTGACAAGTCTAATAAGGCTATGATATTGCAAAAGATAGGACACAGTTGGAGGCAATACAAGTCCAAAGTTTCTACAGCAATTAGAGAAGCAATGAAAAAAAAGATAGAAACTTTGTAGAGAAATATCTTAAGCCTAGCAATGTGATGTCTCGTAAAGAGTGGAACTTTTATTGAAGAAAGATTATCTGAAGAGTTTCAGGTTTGTTGTGTGTTTCTTATATATATACTTTAAATTTGAACCATCTCTTCTATTTCATTATTATTAATATATTCATTTTATTAGGCAACTAGCAAAAAGTTTAGTGAAATGAGAAATAGTCAAAAACTATTGCACACAATGAGTAGGAAGGGTTATGCTCGTTTGGAGCATGAATTGGTAATGGTCTTGGTACGTACTTCATTTTATTTTTCCTCTTTGTATTTTTACATAAGCACGTGTTGTAAATATTACTATTTTCCATATTTTAGAAGGAGGCCAATGAAAATTCAGATTCAGTTGCAAGAGTAGAGGTATGGACAAAGTGTCATTTGAGAAAGAATGGTGAGCCTTTAAATGAAGCAATTCAAGAAGCAACTGTAAGTAAATCATTAAAGCAAATGATATGTAGTTATATATATTGAAATTACATAACAATAAAAAGTTATCAAGTTAATTTACTTGTTTTTATGTGAATGGAGGAAAAGATTAATGACATTAGTTAATCTACCGCCAATTTAGTCAAGAGAGATAACTTAAGAGAGGATGGCATTACTAAAGTATTGGGACCTGAGCGTCGTGGGTGAGTTTGAGGCCTCGAATTTGGGGCAACACCTTCAAAGGTTGATGCTCAAAATTCAAAGTAATGGAAAAGTAAAGGTCTTAGAGAATATAATTCAAGATCAAGCAGAAAGGATAAATACTCTTGAAGCACAATCAAAGAAAATGGATACACTCAAGGAAAGAGTTGAAGCATTGACTGCCATGTTCTTAATACAATCTCAACAGGTGAAAACTAGGCTAAAATTTTCTTTATAGTTTAATTTATTACTTAAATTTATATAGTGAAATATATTTTATGATATGGTTTAACAGTTTCAAAGCCCAAGTGGAAGAGACATGAATATGATACATTTGAAAGCTCAAACACCACAAGTAAGCTATATTTTGAATCCAACTTTTATTCTTATAGTGTTTGTATTATCTTTAATTTGTTTATGTATTACATAGTCACAACAAGGTAGCAAGCCCACGCAAGAAAAATTGCCTCTTGAGAATGCTAGATGTGAATTATTGAATTGGCATCCCAAAAATGAAAGAGACAAAGCAGTTGTAGAAGTAGGAAAGATTTCTTCTACAGATCTTAAGGCTAAAGTTCATGGCCTCCCACTAGGCTTTGATTGTTGGAGAGTTTGGGTTGTAAAGGTATTGAATGAAGATGCTAATTTATACAGACCAACATCAGAAATTCATTACTCGAGTGATGCTGTTGGAAATACAATTGCTTGGCCAAAGAAGTACATAAGACTATTGTAAATAATAATTATACTTTTTGATGGATTGTATATATGTATGTTTGATAGATTGTATATATGTATGTTTCATGGATTGTATATATGTTTGATGGATTGTATATACTAAATGAGGCATTTGAAATAATAGGACAAATGTTTATGTTTGATGGATTATATATATATATATGTTTGATGGATTGTATATACTAAATGAGGCATTTGAAATAATAGGACAAATGTTTAATAATGTTTATTTTATATTATGAATTTATAGATACAGGCAAATATATGCAACATATATTGTAGTAAAATACTTTTACAATTAAAAAAAATTGACACATATGACAATGTTCATTTTTCGTTGTAAGATACATGATATAACAACTTGCAGATGATTGTTGTTGAAATACTATAACTTTCACAACGGGCATGTGCATGTTGTTAAGCAATGGGCATACAACAACAACCACTTGACCGTTGTTAAAAGGTTAAAAGGGTAGGGCTTTCCACAATGTTCACCCATTGTTATAACGCGTTTACAATAACAGGCATTATGACCATTGTTGAATATGTGTTAAGAGATCGAAGCATTTAATAATGTGCGAACGTTGTTGTAACCTCAGCTTTAGAATGATACACAACGTATTACAACAACAGGCATGTGACCTTTGTTAAAGGTTAGGATTTCCATAATGTGTGCCTATTGTTATAATATCTCTACAACAACATGCATAGTGACCGTGGTCGAATATGTGTTAAAAGATTGAATCATTTAACAACGGGCGAACGTTGTTGTTACCTCACTGTTAGACCGATACACAATGCTTTACAACAACAGGCTCATGACCGTTGTTAAAAATAGTCGACCGTTTAACAACACCCTGATCGACAAAATCACCATGAACGTTGTCATTTGGGTATAGCAATGAATATTGTACGTTGTTGAAGGTGCAATTTCTTGTAGTGAAAATTTGTTCTTTCCCCTACCATCTAGTTTGGGAAGTAGTGGATTAAGTTAGTCATTGAAAATTTGATTTTGAGAATTTATTGTGTTATAAATGTGGATCAGTAGCTACAAGATATTTTGCATAAAAACTTCTTGTATTATATCAAATTATCAAACCCTAAACGCCTGTTTGGTTCTGGAACATTGATGCCATAACCTTTTGGCCAAGGGAAGTTCTCTTCCTTTATTATCTTTTTTTCTAAATTACCAGGGATCCGAGGATGGATATATAGATACCTATCAACATTCTCCATTACCGACATGTATGCAGAACGTGCAAAAGCTTGATCAAACAAGTAATAAAATAAATAAATGACTCGAGAAACCGATGACTCCTAAAGAATAGGATAGAATCAAATGACTCGGATAATTAATAAATTTTTAGGAATAGAACTATAGAATGATTGAGATGTTTGAGCTTAGGTCAACTCCAAATAGCATCGTCAAGCTAGATTATTCTTAAGGAGGTGTGCATGGAAAAAGCGTGTAGGGTAGCCCAAGCCCTTTAATGAAAATGAATAAACGAGGGGCATATTATAGGATTGGACTTGAAACCAAGATTTTCATCTCACTTGTACCTAATTCTCTCTATCAATTAATGAGGGGTACATTAGGTTCGAATTTGAAACCAAGATTTTGATCTCACTTAATTTCTTGATCAATTAAGTTACCAAACATACTTTTTACCTCTTTTTTTTGGTAGTTGAAATTTTTCTTTTGAGACAATGATATCTCAATTTATGCATTGAACGTTTGAATATCAAACTAGTTGATTAAGATCTACATACCATCTTCCGCCCATTAATTTGGGTGCTTTATATGAAATTAATTCCACTAAATCAGTAATCAGTAATCTTCCGCCCATTAATTTGGACACTTGATATGAAATTGATTCCACTAAATCAGTGTTCAGTAATCTTCAAACTTCTTTTTCAATTAGGGACTTTTAATTTCTCTCCAAAATGATAAATCAATGCTCCCATTTCTGAAACAATAGTTAACTATATATCAAATAGGGCCAAAGTGGATTAAGTGAATATTTGTACATTGAAAAATAATATCAAACCTTAAACTTGATTACAAATAGATGATTAAAAAACTAATCACATTTCCTATTTGCTATGATCCCAAAAACTTAAGACAGACTTTGATATAAGATTTAAAATTTTAGTTTTAGTATTTAAAAATAAAGTTTACAAAAAGTGATACAAGCATTTTAGTACAAGAGGATTTAAAACAATCTTTGGATAAAATCTAGAATCTAGCTTTATTTTGGAAAACATATAAGTCACTTCTTTCAAATTTCGTTTATCTTGTTTTCCATACAAGAAAGGTTTCTTTCTTTTCTCTTTAATATATTTTTATCCATCTAATTTCTAGCTTTTTTCTTTTTATTTTTCGCTTTCAATGTCAAGACTAAAAACTCCTAGTTATCCTTAATTTCGGTCTCAACTAAATAACTTTTAATTATTTCCAAAATCTTAGAAACACAAAATTGTATTTTAATTTCTCAAAACCATCTTTAGATTTCAATACTAAACACTAAGTAGCCCTTAATCCTACACATTTTGGCACCTATTAGGCATGATAAAATATATAAGCAACCGCACTTTGTTGACAAAGTGCAATTGCAATAATAGCATCAATAATAAAATATTCAATAGTAGCAAACATTAAAATACTCAATTTAGCAGCAGCAAATAATAAACTACTCAATGATCAGTCGTATTTTGCATTCATTTAGGATTTGTATGATGGCCTGTAGGTCTACATATGGTCGTCCCTAATATATTAGTTAAATGCTTATCTCCTATACATATATATCAAGTTGTAATGAAACGAAATGTGTGGAAAAACAAAAGAGAAGTAAAGAGTTGTACATTTTTAATAATATTCTCTCTTCATTCTCTTTCTCTCTTCTCTTCATCTTCTCTTCTCTCTTTCTTTTTTACTTATCTTAATTCTTGTTTTACGATAATAGAGCCATTGAAACAGCTCCTATCAACCCAAAATGGCCACCTCTTCTCAATTTCCACAAACTCTTCAATCAACAATTTTTGTCCCTCTCAACCCACCGCTCGAATTGCCTTCTCTAAGTCAGCCTCTTACTATTAAACTCGACAAGAACAATTGCCTACTTTGGAAAAATCAGATCCTCACTATGGTAATCGCAAATGGACTTAAAGACTATCTTGATGATTCGAAAAGACCACCACCACAGTTCCTAGACCAACAACAAACTCAAAACCCACTATTCACACTTGGCACAGGTTAAATCAACTGGTGATGAGCTAGATCTATGGTTTTGTCTCTTAACCTATGCTCACCCAAATTATTGCATTCAACACAATTGTTGAAATATGGGAAGCCCTTGCTCGCACATATGAGGCTGCTTTACAATCTTGAATCCTTGAATTGTGAATGGAACTTCAATCAGTACGAAAAGACAACGTCTTTGCAAACGAATATCTCCTCAAGCTCCGATATATCCTTGACCAATTACTGTCGAATGGGGAATTCATACCTCCCAAAGATTAACTAATGTATTTTTATCAGGGTTTAGGGCCAGATTATAATGCTTTGTTACCACACTTCAATCTTGTACTAATCTTCCTTCTTTGAAAGAAGTACACAACCAGCTCCTCACATATGACCTTCCTCTCTCGTGTCAACAATCTATTAACAAACTGAACATACCTCAAGTCCATCTCTGAACTTCTCACAACATACAACATCATACGCATTTCTCTCCAATCTCGTCACGCTAACCCCTATTGCAGTCTTCTCCTCAATATAATCATTCCTTTGGGTTCCAAAATAATCCCAGTATCCTTGGTCGACCTCAATTTTTATCTCCTACTTGGCGTCCTCCCAGATTTAAACCCAAATGTCAAATATGTAACAAACTAGGTCACATTACCTTAGCATGCTATCAACATGTGAATCCAGCTTATCAGGCTGACTCTCGGGCAGCTCATCCTTCTTTTCAATCTAATCCATGGGCTCAAGCATCTTCACCATCAGCGTATCTCTCATCTATTGCAACAACACCTTCTTTTTCATCAAACCAATCTTAGTATGTGGATTTCAGTGCCTCTCATCACCTTACACCAAACTTCAATGCCCTACAATAGTCCATTCCATTTTTCTGTTTAGACCACGTGATGGTCGACAATGGCTCCTTTATTCCAATATCCAACATTGGTAATGCACTTCTTTCAACTCCCTCTCGTTTGCTTCTTCTTGATAATGTTTGCGTTGAATTTCACCGTTATCATTTTCTTGTGAAGGACCTCTTTTGGAACTAGGCTCTTCTCTAGGGCCCTCTTGATCATGGCCTCTACAAGTGTCCTCAATAGTCTCCCTGTACTTCAAAATCTCCTATAGCTCTTGCTTATTCGCTTCTTTCTCAGATTTGGCATCTCTATTTGGGTCATCCATCTCCTACTATTCTTAATTATGTCTCTCAATTCTCTAGCTTATTTCATGTTTCTAATTTGTCAAATTGTCACTCTTCTCATGTGTCCAAAAGTTGTAAATTTCAATTATCTAGTTCGCATGCATTGCATCCGTTTGATTTAGTTCATTTGGACCTTTGGGGTCCTGCACCTGTTACTTCTATTGTTGGAGCTCGATATTTTGTATTATTCATTGATGATTACTCTCGCTTTACTAGGAATTATCTACTTCATACAAAAGATGAGACACTTAAATATTTTTTTGCAATTCAAATCAATGGTTGGTACTCAATTTAATGCCTCAATTAAAGCCATTCAAAGTGACTGGGCTGGTGAGTATCAAGAAATCTCCCTTATTCTTTCCTCTTGTGGAATCTCCCATTGCATATCCTATCCTTACAAACTAGAACAAAATGGTCGTGCCAAGCAGAAAAATTGACATATCATTGAGAAAGGTTTATCCCCTCCTATTTTTTGGTCTTACGCTTTTTTGGCAAGTGTGTATTTAATCAACAGGCTTTTGATTTCAGGCCTATCAGGAAACAATCCATATGTTGCCTTACATGGAAAACAACCAAAATTTGATCATCTTCGCACTTTTGGTTGTGTTTGCTACCCTCATCTATAGCCTTATATGAAAAACAAACTTGATCTTTATTCATCATTGTGTATCTTTATGGGTTACAACACCTCTCATAAAAGGGCATCTATGCTTCCATGCTGCTATAGGTCGTCTCTACATATCTTGCCATGTTCGCTTCAATGAAAATATATTTGCTTATTGCAGCTCCACCATGTCATGGCCTTTGTTCCCACTTGCCTCATTGCCAGTTGCTCCTAGTCTCCTCTCCAATGAGCATCCCTCAAGCGCAGCCACACTATGACCCACGGATACCATCACACCTTCCTTAGCCACAAATGCAATTATGCCTCTTTCATCAATTGTTCTTCCATCTATTGTTTTCCCTTCATCTGTTGCATCAACCCCACAACCAGCTTCTATTAACAACCATCCAATGATCACTCGTGCCAAAGCTGATATCTTCAAACCAAAGGTTTTTACTATTATTGTCATTGCTCCAACTTCAACAGCCAGTGTCCTTGCTTCTAAAGAATGGGTTGATGGTATGTGTGTTGAAATCAATGCCCTTCACTCAAATAACAGTTGGTCACTAGTACCTCTTCCTGACGGCAAGTCTCTCGTGGATTGTAAATGGGTCTTTTAACATAAATATAATTCAGGTTTTTTTTTCAACATTATAAGGCACGTCTAGTTGCCAAGGGATTCAATCAAACACATGGGCTTGATTATTTTGAAACCTTCAGCCCTATTGTCAAGCCTGCCACCATCCAGATCGTGCTCTCTCTTGCCCTTTTCTATGGCTGGCCCACATTCGTCAACTTGATGTGCATAATGTCTTTTTAAATGGCAATCTCACATAAGAAGTCTACATGTCCCAACCTCCTGATTTTGTCGTCACTCCCTTTCCTCCTCTTGTTTGCTGCCTCCATAAGGCCATTTACTTCTTGAAACAATCTTCGAGGGTGTGGTACAACAAACAGACTACCTTCCTTCTTGCCTATGGATTTTTCATCTCTAAAGTAGTGTAACACCCCGAACACTCGGGTTCTTATTTGAACTTAACCATAAGGTGGATCTGGGTTGGTATAACTTTACAAGTGACTCACACTTAACTTTATAATTCTTTTATCCCAAGTTTTATTGAATTTTCAAAGTACTTAACTCAACTAGATTCAAATAATTAATCCAACAAGACAAAATAATTGGAGATAAAAGAAATCATTAACATTCTTTATTATTTGAATAAAGGAAAGAGTACATAACTAAATAAAACTATTACAGTGAAATATAAAAATTTGGGCAACATGCCCTTATAATTAAATAGAAATATTCTAGGTAGAAATATTCTAAGTCTTGATCATGCATCTTCAGTTAATCAAATTCCCTGTAAGAATTAAAGTAGGAAAGGTGAGCATAAAGCCCAGTGGATATCTAAAATAACTAAATCATTATTTTAAATCAATAAGACATCCAAATTCAAAGGCTTACAATCATTAAGTGTTTCAAACAACTTCTTGTTAACGGTTGTAATTTAGACTAAAAGGGTTTCAACCCTTGATGTTCTTATCAAAATACCTCTTTTGTGTGAAAAGGCATTTTTGTGCCAAATTTCATTAGACTTAAGAACCCATATTCCAAGTATTTTGGGACCATACCTATGTGAACTAACCACATATAAAGAACACCCACAGTAATCCCTGTGGATCACTGTGACAGTATGTTGTTCTTAACATATTAGTCTTTCAAAATCTTATGAATCATAAAACAACTAACTAAAATTCAGCATGATCATAATATCAATATGAGAACATGGAAATGTCACATTCATGCATAATACTTCAAAATAAACCTAAGCATGTGAAATCTAAGCATGACTTGGTTTAATGAACGATTGAACATGGCATACATGCTAAACTGAAATTTAAAACATGCATGATAAACTGAAATTGAAACATGCCTGAACATCTCATTAATTTAAAACAATAAAGTAGAAGTTTAGAAATTACTTCCACCTCAATTGGAAGAACCAGTTGCAAGCCTCTAAAAGTCAGTAGTACTCCAGTACTCTAAGACCTTAAAACACTCGAGAACATACAAAATCACTCAAGAACAGTTCAAGATCACTCTAGAACTGAGAGAGGTGCCAAGAAAGAGGCTAGAGAAAGCAAAAGGAATTTTATTAGTTCTGTGCTTTGGGATGAAGAGATTGTAAGCATAAGGGGCCTTCATATAGAGTTTCCCAAGCATAGTTGACGGCTTGGCTTGTGCTCACATAGCGAATCTTTCCATATCTCTTGCGTGGATGTTTTGGCACGTGGGGGTGAGTGTGCAAACTATTTCGACAAGTGAGCAAATAAGGTTTCCTTTTCCTAGTGTGAACACAAAGTTTGAACTTGATTGAGTTGTCTTCTCATGTGTGAACACAAAGTTTGAGCTTGATTGAGTTGTCTTCTCATGTGTAAACACAAAGTTTGAGCTTTGTTTGAGTTTCTTTCTCATGTGTGAACACAAAGTTTGAGCTTGATTGAGTTTCCTTCTCATATGTGCACACAACATTTGAGCTTGATTGAATTTCCTTCTCATGTGTGAACACAATCTTGGCTTGAGCAACTTTCCCATTTTATTTCCTTGGGCATCAAGTACTTGTATGCACATGGGAACTTCTATTTGTGGAACCTTCTAATATTGGAAACTCCAATTCTTGGTTTCTTTTGTGTGCTCATGGGCAACCTTCCAATATTGGAAACTTCCATTCTTAATTTTCTTGTGTGATATGGTCAACCTTGTAATATTGGAAACTTTCTAATGTTGGAAACTTCCATTCTTGGTTCTCTTATGTGCTCATGGCAACCTTCTAATATTGGAAACTTTCTATTTTGTTTTCTTTGTGCACACATGTGAATAACATGGTTTGGGACTTTCTCTTTTTTCATCTTTTCTTTTTCTCTTGGAAGCGATATTATGCAAATGTTTCTATTTTCCATTCCTTCTTTATTCTTGTGGGATGCACCACTATGTATGTAAATGTTTCTATTTTGTATTTTCTCTCACATGAGACCATGCTTTTGAGCAACTTTCTAATTCCCTTCTTATGACACCCATATTGACAAATGAACTTCTACTACATTAATTGGACATATAATTCAAGGGAATTATTTCATTTCATTTTGTACAAATTTTTCAGGGTATTACAACCTACCCTCTTTAAAAAGAATTTCATCCTCAAAATTTGTACACATTCATTCAGGTGTCATTTCCTCAGGTATTTTTACTAAAAAGGTGTGGATACTTTGCCTTCATTTCACTTTTTAGCTTCTAGGTGGCTTTCTCAACTCCATGATACTTCCAAAGGACTTTGACTAAGGGAATATCTTTCGTTCACAGGTTATGTACCTTGTGATCAAGGATCCTCACTGCGTTTCTTCATAAGTGGCATCATTTTGGATATTCACCTCCTCCCAGTGGATTTTGTGCAAGGGATCAGGTTCATACTTTCTGAGCATCAATATGTGGAACACGTTGTGTGCTAAGGTGATTTGGTTCGGTAGGTATAACTCGTAAGCGCATTCTTCAATTCTTCTAAGTATATCAAATGGACTAATGAATCTAGGTGATAGGTTCCCCTAATATTTGAACTGTTTAATCCCTTTCTGAGGACTTATCCTCTAGAATTCCTTATTTTATGTGTGAAACTCTTGGGGTCTCCTCCTCCTGGCTATATAACTCTTTTGCCGACTCTGTGTTGTAGCCAATCTCTTCTATATTAGTTTGACTTGGTTATTTATCTCTTCCACCAAGTTTGGCCCAGTAAGTACATGATCTTCAAATTTAGCCCAACAGGTTGGTGATTTGCAAGGCCTCCCATAAAGAGCTTCATATAGGGTCATCTTTATGCTAGCTTGATAACTATTGTTGTAGGCAAAGTTCACAAAGTGTAGGTACTTACTCCAGTTTCCCTTAAAGTCTAGAATGCAAGACCTCAACATGTCTTCTAACATTTGTATAACTCTTTCACATTGTCCATTAGTCTGAAGGTGAAAAATAATACTCATGGTGAGTTTGGTGTCCAACTCCTTCTGTAGACTCTACTAGAACTGTGGAGTGAATTGAGAGTCTCGATTAGATACTATTATCTTGGGCACACCATAAAGTCTTACTATCTCTTTCACATAGAGTTCTTTCAATTAACTGACTTGGTCTGTGGATCTAATTGGCAGGAAATGAACCATTTTAGTGGGATGATCCACAATTACCCATACAGTATCTTCTCTTTTCTGGTTCCTGGGTAACCCACTGACAAAGTCCATGGCAATGTTATCCCACTTCCATTTAGGGATAGGGAGTTGGTTGTAACATTCCAGAGGGCTTCTGGTGTTCTGCCTTCGCTTGTTGACATGTTAAGCATTTAAAGACATGCTTAGCCACATCACTCTCTATTCCTCTCCACTAGTATATTTTACTGAGGTTTTGATACATCTTGTCTCCGCTAGGATGCATCATGTACTTAGTCTGATGGGTTTCATTGAGTATGGTTTGCTTACTTTGTCCATTCTGAGGCATACAAACCATATCTCCAAGTCTTAGGGTATTCTTAGCATCACGCCTGAAGTTAGTATGCTTACCCTATTCAACTCCTTTTATCAGGCTTATGAGTCACTTGTCTTGTCTTTGTTCATCTTTGATCTGATATAAAAGATCCAGTTAACAAGATATGCTATAAAGATAGGCTCGTTTGTCATTCAAGGCCACACCTAGCCTAAAGTCTTCGATCAGCTGGTACTTCTAGCCCTTTTCCTCCTCTTGTTTGTTGAACTTCCTACTCAAGGCATCGACCACCACATTGACCATCCCCAGATGGTAGTGTAGTTGAAAACCATAGTCCTTAAGGAACTCCATCCATCTTCATTGCCTGAGGTTCAACTCTTTTTGGGTGTAGATGTACTTCAAACTCTTGTGATCTGAAAACAGATCGAACTTCTCACCATAAAGATAGTGTCTCCAGATCTGCAGGGCAAACACTATAGATGCTAACTCTAAGTCATGTTTTGATAGTTCTATTCATGGATCTTTAGTTGTCGTGAAACATAAGCAACAACCTTTCCTTCCTACATTAGGACTGCAGCAAACCCATTCTGCGAAGCATTTGTGTACAAAACATAGGTGATACCAGGAGTTGGAGCGACTAAGATGGAGGTCTTAGTCAATCTCTTCTTTAGTTCTTAGAATGCTTGTTCGCAATTCTCGTTCCATGTGAACTTAACTCCTTTTCTGGTCAACTTAGCCATGGGTTCTACTAACTTGGAGAAGTACTGGATAAATCTTTGGTAGTATCCAGTTAGGCCTAAGAAACTCCTAATCTTTATAACTGTCTTTGGTTGCTTCCAATCCATGACAAGTTCTACCTTTTGCGGATCTACAAAGATGCCTTCCACTGATACTATGTGGTCAAAGAACTTGACCGTCTTCATCTAGAATTCACACTTACTGAACTTGTCGTACAATTGGTGTCTTAAGGGTTTCCAACACCAATCTTAAGTGTTTTAAATGTTTAGCTTCTAACTAAGAGTAAATCAGGATGTCATCCATTAATGCCACTACAAATTGGTCGAGCTACTGGCTAAACACTCTGTTCATCAAATCCATGAAAGCCACTGAGGCATTGGTCAAACTAAGTGGCATTACGGTGAACTCAAAGTGTCCATATCATATTCTAATGGTCGTCTTGTGTATATCAGACTCCTTGATTCTCAGTTGGTGATATCACAACCTAAGATCAGTCTTTGAGAAATGAATGACTCATCTTACTTGATCAAATAGGTCATCAATCCTTGCTAGGGGATACTTGTTCTTTATGGTTGCCTAGTTTAGGTTTTGGTAGTCAACACATAGCCTCACAGTTTCATCTTTCTTCTTTACGAATAGTGCCAGAGCTCCCCACGATAATTCGCTTGGCCTGATGAAGCCTTTTTCTCTGAGCTCGTTTAGCTGAGTCTTTCACTCGATAAGCTCTACTGGTGCCATTCTGTAGGGAGATATGGCTATAGGGTTGGTTCTAGGGTGAAGTTCAATCTTGAACTTTACTTCTCTAGCAGGTGGTAGTCTAGGTAAGTCATCTGGGAATACATCTTCGTACTCACTAACAACTACCAATTCCTAGATTCCTCTTTGCTCTATAGGTTCTTTCTCATAAAGTTTCTCAAACTCATCTTTCTACTTCAAGTAGTTCATCATGGCTACTATTGGGTTTCTCAGTAATCTCCGCATCTCACTATTGATTTTATAAGTTTTCCCCCAAGGTAATGTTATGATTACTCGACTCTTAGGAAAATCTATCTAAGCCTGATACTAGTCTAACCAGTCCATCCCCAAGATCACATCATATCCATGAAATGGTAAAGTGCATAGGTCAACAGAGATCAATTTATCCTCGAACCTTACGTCACAACTACACATTCTTTTAGAGGTAACAGTAGTCCCTATTGGTGTGGATACATTCAAAGTCATGCATAATGTTTTCATTACAAGTTATAGCCTATCAGCTAGTTCTTCAGGGATAAAAGATTTTGAGATACCCAAATCAAATTACAGTCTTATAGCAATATTGGATAATAGGAACGTACCTTCCACAACAGGGACTTCCTCTTCCTAAGCCTCGGCAACAGCAAACATCCGCGCTTGGTTTTGACCACGGCTTTGGTTTTGCCGTTGATTGGCATTCTATTTATTATTGTCTGCCATGAGGATGACCATTCTAACCTCCTCCCTGATTGATCTGTGGCTATTGTTGCTGAGGAGCCTGAGCTAGTGCAGTCAGGCAATTTCTTACTATGTGGCCCCTTTGCCTATATAGGTAGCACAATCCTTGTCTCCTCGCATGTTCTTTTATCTGCAATGTTTTTCCACCACTCTTGTTCTTTTTCTAGGCACCTTGGTTGTCTTTCTCATTTTTGGGCCTTTTGTTTCTACCCCTCAATCTCTGTTACAGGTTCAGCTCCTGCTGTAGTGTTAGAGCCTTTTCTAAGATGTCTTTATACGTCTTTAGGCCTAGAGTCATTATTATCTTTCCAATCTGCATCTTGAGAGCCTGTGCAAAACGATTGGCTTTCATTTTATCTTCACTTATTAGTTCTAGCGAGAATTTGGCTAGTTAAGTGAATTTTATTTTATATTCGGCTATAGTCAGGTCCCTCTAATTCAGTCGGACGAAACCTTCATGTAGCTTCCTCAACATGGCCTCCGGAAAGAATTTCTCGTAGAAGACCTCCTTGAATTATTCGCCGCTCATGGTCTCCACATTAGTGTTAGGATCCATTTTCATGATTTGCCACCAACTTCTAGCTGGTCCCCTGAAGTGATGTGTGGCTAGTGCTACTCTACGTGAACTTATCACCTTTAGTACATTCAAATGTTCCTCTATTTCTTAGTACCAGCAGTCGGCAATAATGCAGTCTGTGGTACCATCAAACTAAGGAGGGTGGAGCTTTTGTAACCCCATCAGCATCTTCTTCTGCTTTTCATCCTCCAGATCCTCTTGATCCCTCTAATGATCCAAAACCTCGAGTGCAAGCACCGGCTGCTGCACAAGAATTGGTTTAGGTTCCTGCAATTGTGGTGTAGCCTAAGGTATCATTTGAGGTAGGGCCCTCATGATTAGGTATATGACCCTTTGAGTGACTTTATTCATCATGTTTTTCATTCGTGCTTCAATATCAATAAGCATCTCCCATTCTCATTGTTCAGCCTCCTCAGACGTTGCAACCCTGGTAGAGTATCTCTTAGATACAGCCATAATCTACAAGTCAAAAGTTATTTTAGTATTCGATAAGGTACCATAATGAAATACTTAAGAAAATCATATTCTAGGGTACACAACCCATCTACCCTTATCCTCGGGATATAAAAAGTTTTTCCAAACCTGAGAAGATAGTTGTTTTGTCCATATTCATTCATTGAGTTAGTATTCCCAAGCCTTTTATTTTGTTCGTACTATCATGACTCCAGATTTATGTCTCAAGGTTATCGACTTGTTCAATGGCCTATTAGTTTATTCTTCTAAGTTTTGTTTGAGTTGTCATTTGGTACAGGATTTGGTTTCATATTCAAGAGCATGCGATATGAACTTAAAACAAGTATAATCACGCATTCAAACAACCAGGCAATCATATAATCATGCAAGTTCATGGTAGCATAGCAAAATTCCAAGTTTCCATCTGTGCTTCCGAGTTCGAGCGTCACATACCACCCTTGCCCATCAACACAGACTTTCACTCAAAGATTTCACTACACCCAAACAATTTCGCAAATGTCTTGACAACTAAGGTCTCTCAAGCCCCACTATACATGACCATCCCATACTAGCCATGCATAGGGAAAAAAGCTCTTCCAAAGTTATTGATCATTCACCAAACATGGTTTGTCATTCTTTGAGTCCAAGATTCCTCGATACCTCGAATTCTCATACGTCCCATACCACATAGAAACTGGAGATACAGAATCTTTTCGATCTTGTGTCCTGACAAAACAAGTATTCTATTCTCACACATTTTCAGTTTTTAGCCTATGTTCTAATGTTTTATTCATGTTTTGATCCACTGTACCACCCTTGGCTACTCCCAGTTTCTACCTAAGGTTTCTTTTCTTGACTTAGGTTTTCAATCTGGTTGAAAAGTTCCTCTATTGAACTGTCCACCTTTGTCTAGTCAAGGTACCACCTTTGACATCTTTTTCAAACTCAAGTAAGTTCCTTGCCCTAAATTTTTACCTTCTAATTTTCTTTAATAGAAAGTAAGATTGTTCCTAAACTCTGAATACCAGTGTGAGTTAGTGGGACAACCTCCAAATCAGGCAACGAGACCGAAGTCTACTTATCAATCACACTTTCTAGAATGGGATAACCCATCTTTCTTTCAATGTTTAGCTTTACTCACGACAAGGCTTAACCACTATCAGCTTAACTTGAAATCTTTGCTTCCAAGCAAAACATTTCAAAACATATATTTCCTTTTTGAAAACAACTTTCTAAAACATTTTCAATTTCAAAAATAGAAGGTAGGGCATTCTAAATTTAACTCAAAATGCAGGTCATATCGAATTGAGTCAATACTTCTTAAATTTGGTACCACCATTGATATAAGATCACAATTTCTAATTCTACCCCAACAATTAATGCCTAGGTTTGACTTTCTAATTCTAGCCCAGTACATCTAATAACTGAGCTCTGATACCACCTTTGGTATCACAGTAACCATCTTGTTCTAGCCCAGCAACTACTGCCTAGGCGTTGATCTACCTTTTGTATCAGAGGAATCATCTTTTTTCTGGTGAGCTACAGCCTTAGCTCTGATACCATCTTTTGTAACATCACGAATCCCCGAGTTCCATAAGGTGGGTTCGGGCTGATATTACTTTACAAGTGACTTACATTGGACTTTTTAATTCTTTTATCCGAAGTCTTATTGAATATTCAGAGTACTTAACTCACTTAGATTCAAATAATTAGTTTAACAAGAGAAAACAATTAGAGATAAAAGAAATCTTTAACATTCTTTACTGTTTGAATAAAAGAAAGAGTACATAACTCAAATATAACTATAACAACATAAATCTTAAATTCAAATGCAACGAATTATCAAAATTGGGCAACATGCCCTTACATCAAAATAGAAACTTTCTAAATAAAGATATCCTATCTAATATCATGTTTCTTCAAAGGTTCAATTCCCTGAAAAAAAATGAAATTAAGAAAGGTGAGCACATAGCCAGTAGATCATTAAAAAACAACCAATTATTGTTTCAAATCAATAAAACATCCAATTTAAGGCACAAGTATTAGGCATTTCAAACAATTTCTTGTTAACAGTTGTAACTTAGACTAAAGGGTTCCAAACCATGATGTTCTTATCAAAATACCTCCATTGAGTGCAAAAGCAATTCTTTATGCCAAATTTCATTAGACTTAGGGTCTTACCCATATTCTAAGTATTTTGGGACTTCATCTATGTGAACTAATTACATGTAAAGAACACCCACAGTAATCCTCGTGAATCATTGTGACAGTACGTGGTTCTTAATATCAAAGTCTTTCATTTAATCTCTTATTCACGAATCATAAACTAACTAAATAAATTTAGCATAATCATCATGTAAAGATCAAGTGCATGAAATGTCACATAGCATGCATTATTCATCAAAATAAACCTAAGCATGTGAAATCTATGCATGGCATGATTTAATAAATTAACATGGCATACATGCTAAATTGAAAATTAAAACATGTTTATCAAACTGAAATTGAAATATGCATGATAAACTGAATTTAAAACTTGCGTGAACATCTCATTAATCTAAAACAATAAAGTAGAGGTTCTAGAAATCACTTTCACCTCAATTGGACAAACTAGTTGCAAACCTCTAAAATCCAGCAGTACTCCAGTACTCTAAGACCTTCAAAAACTCGAGAATACACAAGATCACTCAAGAACAGTTCAAGATCACCGAGAACTGAGCGAGGTGCCAAGAAAGAGGCTAAAGAAAGCAAGAGGTATCTATCAGCTCTATGCTTTGGGATGAAGAGATTATGAGCAACGAGGGCCTTTATATAGAGTTTTCCAAGCATAAGGGATAGCTTGGGTTGTGTTCACATGTAACACCCCAACCCCCACATTCTTTGAGTTTTGGACATACCACCATTATTTTGACGGTGGACTTAACTAATTGGCGGGTTGGATCATGTTACTATACAAATGACACACACTTGACTTTTTATTTTTCAATACCTCATGCCTTAAAATAAATTCAATAGTACAAATTCACATTTAATAAAATCAAGGCAAGTAAAGGTAAAGAAAAATTCAACTTCTTTATTAATAAAGGAAAGTACATTACTTTGTAATGTAAACTAGTACATTGTTGATCAAATAGACTTATAATCTCAAAATAAAAATACTAACTTTCAGCAGAAGTCTTAATCAAAATTGGGCAACATGCCCTTACATAGAAAATTAAAAAAAATTTAAATAAAAAGAACCTAACTAATATTCATAGTCTTCATGTAAATCAATTACCTGAAAAATAGAAGGAAGGGGTAAGCACATAGCCCAATGGATCTTTCTAAACATCTAAATCATTATTTCAATTCAAACAAACGAAGCATATCAAAAATTTTTGTACATTAGGCGATTCAAACAATTTCTTGTTTTGGTTGACATTCAGACCGAAAGAGTTTAATCTCTATGTTTCACATCGTTGGGAGAGAGAATCACTCTTGGAAACTCAAACCCCATATCTATGAAGTGGGATCACTCTTGGAAATCGAGTTCAAAATCATCAATGGTAAACCGGCAAGCTGGGTCGAGGGGTGGAACACACACGATGACACTATGCAGTCCATCATCACGCCGGTACGTGGATTGAATCATTATTTAATCTTTTCTTAGTGATAAAACACACAATATCGGATTAAACC
>JAJIYU010004077.1:0-25144 GCA_030144865.1 Tinospora cordifolia
GAATAAAGTGTAAAACCTTAAAAATCATGTTGTATTTTGTGCTAGCGAGCTCTTGTTGCTACTTCAATTTTTTTCGACAAAATAAAAAAATGTAGAAAGGGCAAAAGAGGAGGGAAAGTTAAAAAATGATAATGACATTTATTGGTGTTTGCAGATGTACACGTGGCGTCTGACAGTTGAGCCACCTTCTTACCAGTCATGTACGAGATAAATGCTTCTCCGATATTTTGGATCTTCCAATGACCTCTTTTAGATTCTGTACTCCAGAAGTTGGTACAGCAGCCGACTCTCTCTCTTGGTGCCAGTTGAAACAACCCACGTGGGTAACTCTAATCTAAGATACACTCTGAACGTAAGTACAAGGAGAAAATGCAAAATGTGGCAATTTAACAGATAAAACAACGTAGTATTTAAATGCGGTTTTTCAATTCTTCTATTTATAGTTACTTAGCTAAAGCTTTCAACAAAGATTATGATAATTGTAACAAAAAACGTACATATTATAATAAAATATTTTCTTAAATTGTCCCTCGTGACACTGTCTGCATACAACACCTATTTATGGTGAAGTTTCCAGGAACATGGGCAAACCAAAAAAAAAAAAAAAGGATTATCATAAACATTTTATTATTTTTTTTTCCTAACTTAAACGGTTTTCCAAGTGACATCACGATTGCCGGCCCGAGCAACACTGAGAGAATTTATTTATTTACTTCTTTGTTTCTTTTTGTTAACCCTGATAAGTTTTTTCTATTTCGATTTTAAAAAAAATTATCTTATTATTTTTTCATTTTTTCCCCTATTTATTCATAAAAATGAGCATTGTTTGTTGCTTCCTAATTATAAATTTTATCTATCAAAACATATGCTAAATATAATTTTGTTTTGACCATTGAACTAGTTGACACCATTTTGTCAAATTTTCTCAATATTTTAAATGTTTGGCAAGTGCCTTCTTTTTATCTTTTCTCCTTCTTCTTCAACTTAAAAATGAAAACTCTTTTCTCGTATCACATAGTACGGTTGAAATGCCATACGGCTAATTAATTTTGCATAATTTTTTTTTAATTTTGACTCAAGCAAACTTATCAAACAATACTGAAACTGTTAAAATAATGAAGAAGCATTTGCTATTTTCATGGAGGACTCATCACTCTTTTAATATTTGTAAAACATTTTTCTTTGAAAAACGTTTGTATAAGATGGGTGATAATTTTATATTTGTAGAAGCTTTATATTGAAAATTCCAGATAACGAAAGCAAGTAGAATAGTAAAATTAGTTTGTGCGAGTGGACAAAAACACACGACAATTGGTTACGCAGTTCAGTCTTCAAGCCTACGTTTGTGGGACCTTTCCCTGATCAAGAGATTTCACTATAGTATGCAAAGTACACCACTTCTCAGCAAGTTTTACAATTACAATAATATACTCCACACTAAAATCTCACCGATGAGCTTGAGCAGAATGCTTGTCAAACTTTGTAGACTAACAACCAATATCAACTGATAACTGTTCTAGTATGTCCACAAAACATCAACAAAGATTGCAACAATCCCTCAAACTCGATCACTCAACCAAAAGTACGTATAGTCTTCAAAATACTTAATACAAGTCAATAGAAGAATATGAAATCAATGTTGCCCCAAGTGATGATCAGGGCTACAAACGTCCCAAAATAAATAGACTTTAATTCGAAGGCTTTCCATAGCTGATAGAGATTCTGGGAGATTTCTGGAGAAACTGTGCTATGCACTGTTACAAGATACTATTGGCACAGATCGCGAGAAGACAAATTTCCTGAAATCTATTTCTTCCAAATAACAGTAGCAACTTTTTCTTTTGATTCAAATAACATCAGTAACCTTCTGTTCTTTCTGATCTTTCCTAATAAATAACATTCTATAATTTCCACCTGTTTTGCAAAAGATCGTAAAATTCCATTTCAAAATTTGCAAGATTTTGGAAGGATGACCGTTGGCTGAAGGCAGGCAATCTTTTTTTGGGATCAAGTGCTTACTGAAAATCAGTTTCTGTGTTTTGGAAAGACAATTACATAAATAGAGAAAGAAAAGATATGCCTTTTATTGAAATGGACACAAACTAGATTTTAAGTTAACGGCTCCTTTATTTCTAAATACACAATATTCTGGTTTTCCTAAAACAAGAAAAGAATATTATGTTTTCCAAAGATGCAGCGATGTTCAATCATGGTTAGTGTAATCTTATAGGATTTCTAACAATCTCTCCCTTTGGCATTGTTTGGTGCAAAAACAAATAAGTAGATAGAGATAAGCGATCACTAGTTGTCAGAAACAAAACTTTCATTAGACTGGCTAAAAATTAATTAGTTCATGCAGTAGCAGAATATGGAATTTCAAAACTAAGTGCCTAACCAAAGACGGAAAGAAAACTAGTAAGCCTAACTAGAAGACATGCTTAACAAAAAGAAAACATCAATGACCCTGCTTATCTTGTCCTATCCTAATACCAATAGTCGAAACTATTTCCCCCTTTTTGCACACACAATGTCAAGGGTGGGTATCATCATCGAACTTATATAAAATTAACTGGATGCGTTGGTGCTCTACAGTAATGTAGGCGAGACGGGCCCTCAAATATCCAACATAACTCTGGTGGTCAGAGAACTTAGCAGAGGCATCGGCCGAAGAGGTGTTTTACGGAACAGGAGTCTACTCTGCCCCAATATCTACCTGATGAAAATCTAGCAATTTCTTAAGAATGCAAATCTCCCCTTGAACATGTATTCGCTCGGGGTAGGAATCTGGACTTTGTGCGTGCCAATGAGATAGGAGGTGATTCTGTAAGGAAGTAGGAGTTTGTTGTAACTGGAAATAGAATCAACAATCTTGACAATGGAATCAAACATGATCTGGCCTAGATTGATGGGGTAACCGGTACTGATGGCATATGGCAAAATGGCACAATCATGATATACCGTGGAGTTGTGAGTGGTAGGCATCCAGACATGCAGCAAGAGGCAAAATAATAGGGAATGTTTGACTATGAGAAAAGAAGCCTTAAGACCCTCTATACTAGACTAGTTCTATTCGAATCACCTGTGAGGATACGAACGACTTCATCCATGTCTACATCAATGTCGAATGGATGTAGGGGATCACATTCAACAGGTGGTAAACCCAGGTTTGCAATAAGGTCAACTAGAGAGAAGGAGAGGACTTAGCCACGAACATAGTTTATGTGATGCCATAGGGACTGAGGATTAGTGACCGACGAAGAGAGATTGGCATAGAATTCTCTAACCAGAGTTGGAGAGTAGAAGGAATGATAGGAAACAGAGTGCAGTAGCTGTTGACCTTCTAGCAAGGCAACCAATCTAGCGTTTGAAAAATTAGAGTGGTTGAGGATCCATTCAACCAGGAAGGACTTGGTACAGATTCGGGACCATAGAGACTTCTTTGAAAGCTCAAAAAATAGAGGGGTTTTGGCATTGGATGCCCTGATTTTGTGAGACTTGGTTGATCGGGGAGCAACAGAGGGTGAAGTTGCAGGCCAAGATGGTTTGGAGTGTGCACGAGTGGTCCTAGGACTGGGACACGAAGGTGCTTCAAGCACTATCTCACCTGTGGGACCAGTAGGCCCTTGTCCTAAGGTGAAATCAGAAGAGCAAGGAGGCGGAGGCTTTTGAACTCGGGGGCTAAGAGACACGTGTTTTCTTAGTGTTGCGAAAAGCAGATGGTTTGGTAGGGCCACTAACTGGTGGAGTGGATTTTTTTGCAGATGGTTTGGAGGGAACACTAATTGGTGGATTTGATGTTGCTACAAAAGGTTTGGAGGGAATGATCTATTGAGAAGCAGAAACATTGGGTCGAGGTATCGAAGAGCCTACATCGTGACGTTTTGAAGGACCAGCGGGAGTAATAGAATCCGAACCTAATTTCTTTCGAGTTTCAGATTGTGTTGAAGAGTTGAGATGAATTTGAGACATTTAAACCAGAACATTTGTGATTGAGACATCATCTCCTGAAGAGTATGAGTCGATGGTCACCGAAACAGGGGCGGATAGACTTTCTTACGAAGGTTTTGAAGCTCTGAGGTCGAGGGCTGAACTCGTCAGAGAACCATACCGATGGTACAAATTCATGTGTAGTCTTGAATCTTGATGAAACCATGGTGAAGAGCAAGAAAATCAACTGAGATCAAAAAGGAGAATGGGTTGTGATAGAAGTTGTAAAGAGCAGATGAGTGATCGTCTACTTAAGTAATAGTGATGTTGGAAGCCCTAGAAGTGCACAATAATGGAAACTTGTTAACCATTATCCCACGATGAAGAATAAAAGATGGAACGATGTCATGTGTACCCAAAAACTTTGAAAAAAAAAATAATACGGTGCAATAAAATGAAAAATTAAATAATAGTACAGATACATAATCGACATTTAGTGGTGTTATTACTTAATGCAGATTCCCAATGAGACTCTTAATGTTTCAAAGTGAGCATGATCGAGTGGCTTTGTGAAGATGTCTGCTAACTAATTTTTAGTGATTAAATATTTCAGAAGAACAATTTTATCTTCAACTAATTCTTGAATGAAATGATGTCTAATGTCAATATGTTTTGTTCTTGAGTGTTGAACGAGATTTTTGAAAATTTCAATATCACTTTTATTGTCACAATACAGTGTCATACTATCCTAGTTTATGCCATAATCTGTAAGCATTTGCTTCATCCATAGAAGCTGTATACAGCAGCTACCATGTAACACCCATGAATTTTTTACGAATTTCAAATAAAATATTTTGTTTGAAAAATTTATAATATTTTTAGATATAAACTATATGTACTCTAAAGCATGAAATAAATTAAATTAATTGAAAAACCTTAGTATCTAAGAATAAATAGTAAAACCACACACACACACACACACACACACACACACATATATATATATATACACAGGTATGTGTAAATATGAAATGCGAATATTAGATAAGTATAAGTATATAAAAATATTCGTTATGGTTGTAAAAATAATATTATATAATATTTGTGTTAGTATAATGCGTGTTAATATAATATCATATAATATATTACAAATCTTATAGGAGTATGTATATAGATATATACATACTCCTATAATATGTATATATCTATATAGATATATTAGATATATAGACTTATAAATCCTCATACATTATATATATATACGAAAAAAAAATTGCGCACAAATTCATCGAATTCACACGCGAGTGTGTGGGCGAACAAGCGCCGCAGGCCCAGACTCAAACCGAAAAAAAAAATTTAAGAAAAAAAATAGAAAGAAAAATCAGAAAAAATTGAAAGAAAATCGAGAAAAATAAAAAATAGAAGGAAAAAATGCAAAAAATACACCAAAACCCTAGAAAAAACCCTAAAACCTAATGTTTAATTTGGAGCTGCCAAAACCCAATAAAAATAAAAAATTTCTATATGAAAAATGCATAAAATTACAAGCCTTGCCTCTAGAAGACTCTATATAAACCCCCTAGTGCTCTCATTCTTTCTTGTCTCAAAAACAAGAGTATACTAGTCCCTCTTGATTTTCTTTAGCCCTTTTCTTAGCAATCCCCTCAGTTCTTGAGTAACTTGAACTGTTCTTGAGTATTTAAAAGTCTTGAGTAATGGAGTTCTGCCTGGTTTCAGAGGACTACAACTATTTTACAAAATAAGGTGGAAGTGACTTTTCAAACCCCTATTCTACTTGTTTAGTATCGCATCAATTTGACACTAGAGCGATGCCTAGGCTGAATGAGCAATTGTGAGCCTTACTAGTGCTGAACATTTTTGGAAAACTCAGGTTCAAGTTTTGCCAAGAACAAAACCCTACACCCAGTCAATGGTGGCTAAGGTGGGAACAATATCGATACGTAGTGGGCACAGGTTGTTACAAGGGTGGTATCAAAGCCTAAACTTTAAGTGCCTTGGCTAAAAATAGAAAGTCAAATCTAAACATGTGTTACTTAGGCTAGAAATAGAAAGTTAAACATTAATTGCTTGACAAGAATTAGAAACTCAAATTAGGGTTTGACACTACATTGAATTGAAATTTTAATGTCCTACCTTCTATTTTTGAAATTAAAATTTTTTTTAGAAAGTACTTTCAGAAATGGAAATATGTGATTTGAAATGTTTTGTTCAGATACAAAGACTACAACTTAAGTTGATAGTAGATAAGCCTTGTCCCGAGTAAAGCTAAACATTGAAAGGGAGATGGGCTATCCCGCCCTAGTAAGCACGGTTGCTAAGCAGACTTCGGTCTCATCGCCCAATCTAGAGGTTGTCCCACAACCTTATACGAATAGTCTGAGTTGAAGAATACCTTTATTTTCTATAAAAGAAAATTAGAAGGGGAAAAATTGGGGCAAAAAACTAATTAGAAGTCGAAAAAGATGCTAAAGGTGGTATCTAGACTAGATAGAAATTGTGAGTCAACCAGATTAAACCTTAGGTCTAGAGGAAAGACCCTAGGTAGACATGTGGTGTAGCCATGGGTGGCATGGTGGATCAAAAACATAAAACTTTATGATATAGGATAAAAACTGAAACTTCTGTGAAAACAAAACATTTTTTGATCAAGATACGGGATTGAGAAGCTTCTATATCTTTCGATTTCTATTAGTATGGGATGCATATGAATTTGGGGTTATGGAGGAAGCCTGGACTCAAAGAATGATACACCATGTGTCATGAATGATCGGTAACACTAGCATAATAGGTTTCTCTATGCTCGCTGGTATGGGACGGTGGAGTATGGTGGGCTGGGGAACCTTAATTATTGAGCAATTTGTGAAATTGTTTGGGTGTGGCTAGTGGAAAGGGTAGAGTGTTATAGGACACTTGAACTTGAAAACTTAGGTGGAAGCTTGGAACCTTGCTGTGCTAGCTTGATTGTATGATTGTGTGATATATATGTTTTACTATTTATTTGCTTTGAGACCAAATCCTATACCTATGCATGAAAAGAACCTATAAGAAAAACCTTTAGGCTATTGAACAAATCGAGGACCTAAAGACATGAATCTAGAGTATGATAGTACGAACATTTGATGAGGCAAATACTGATAAGGTGCTAAATGTATAAACGATGGCTGGAACAAGAAGGTACGCTACTCAATCTACCACCTCTAATGAGAGCAAGCAACGAAAACAAGAACTCTCTATTGGAATGGAGGCATGGATGGAGGCCATGATGAATGAGATATTGCAAAGGGTGTTGGATCAACTGATGAGGGTACTTCCACAGATAATCCCTCAGGTGGCTCCTTAGCCTCAAGTACCTAAACTTATCCAAGTTCAACAACCAACACTAGTGGCCCAAGATCCCGAATGTCAAAGGGCTCAGGAGGGTTTAGATGATGAGAAACAGAGGAAGTTGTTGATAGACCTACAAAAGTTCCACCCTCCTTCATTTGATGGTACTACAGATTGCATCTCGGCGGACCATTGGATCCAAGAGATGGAGGAAATTCTCAATGTCCTATAGGTAACTGGGTTAAGATGGGTGGCACTAGCCACACACCACTTCAAAGGACAAACCGAAAGTTGGTGGCGTATGATGAGGATGGACCCTAGTACAAATATTGATGTTATGAGCTAAGAGAACTTCACAAAGATCTTCTATAAGAAGTATTTTCCCAAATCAACTTTGAGCAAGTTACAAGAAGAATTTGTTAGACGGAATTAGAGGGACATGAATGTAGTTAAATATGAAAGGAAGTTCACTAAACTAGCCAAATTCTCACCAGATCTGATCAGGGAGGAGAAAATAAAGGTCAATCGATTTGCATAAGGTCTCAAGATGGATATCCGAAAAATAATGAAGACTCTGGACCTAAAGACTTACACAGACGACATAGAAAAAACCCTAACTCTGGAATAAGAGCTCAACTTAAAACAAAGGTTGAGGGGGAAGAATAAGAAGCCCGGGAATAAAAATAATCAAGGGGCTCAAAAGAAAAGTAAGAATGATGGGAATGCACCATAAAGATAGGTTCAGAATAAAGATGAGTCAAGGGAGCAAGCAAAGAGACAAAAGTTGTGCTACGTGTGCAGGCAAAGAAGCCATATAACAAGAAATTGCCTAACTGCACCAGCTCATACTCCCCATCAACATCAAAACACTCAGGGAGGATGTCAAAATGCTTCAAAATTATTTATTTCTGAGAAATTAGCTTCAAGGTTAAACTTATGACAAAAACACTACCCAAGACTTTGAATGTGTCCTCAACAATAGAGGCCATTATAACTTCAAAAAGAATGTGTAGTTGTGACCTAAGGTTTGGAGATAAACTCTTAACAATTGATTTACATACTTTACCTTTTTATGGCTATGACATAATCTTGAAGATGGATTGGCTAGAGCAGTACCAAACCCAAATATATTGCCCTAAGAGGCGAGTGATCATAACCATACCTTATGGAGAAACCTATAGAATCAATGGGGATATGCAGCAACTACTGAGGAGTCCAACCTTAGCCGTGATGAACTGCTTAAGGCAGAAAAATGAGTTCGATGAACTCTCTAAAGAAGAACATGTTGAACTAAAAAAAATCCAAGACCTAACAGTGGTTAGCAAGCACGAGGATGTGTTTCCAGACGACTCACCCGGACTACCTCCCACTAGAGAATTAGAATTCAAGATTGAACTTCACCCTAGAACCAACCCTATAGCCATACCTCTTCACAGAATGACACCAGTAGAACTAATTGAGTTGAAATCTCAACTCAACAAGCTCTGTGTATCATATCAAAATTCATATGAAATTTGAAATTTATTTAGAGAATTATACGGAATTGATGGATAAAAAATTTGGTAAGTCCTAGTTTAGCCAAATAAAGAATAAAATCAATTTAACGGATGTTTGGGAGAAAATATATGAACATAATGTATAAGATGGGATATCATAGCCAAAAATATAAGGATACGTGCAATTTTTGATGAAAATAAGATTAGAAAGTTAATTTGGATTAAGATTTGGCAAAAATCCAAAAAAAGAACATGAAATTCGGCTGAAAATCATAAAAATAAACTTAAACACATCCAACGGCTGCAAACCGTAGATCTGAACCTGATCTCACGATCCGATGGCCGCACGACGATCCGCACCAACGCCCGAGCACACAGGATAACGAAGATCGGATGGACGGAGATGATCGAGGACGATTAGATGACAATGATCAAAGCCGCAAAACAACGATAGCGAAGACGCACGGTACAACTCTGCGCGGGCTGATCTCGACCCTCCGATCAAATCTGTGTGCATGTCTCGAGGACGATCTGATGCACTGAATAATAGTCGAATTATAAAAGACGAAAAAAATGTGAAAATCATTGAAAAATTAGCCGAAAATACCAAAAAATTGAGATAAATACAAAAAATTAATTTTTAAATTTTAAAAAATCTAAAAAATACTTATTTTTCCCTTAAATCTAGGAAATACGAAATCAGGTGTTTTACTCCAAGAAAAACTCAAAAGTTTTTATTTTTCCCCCTTTGGAAACCTATATAAACCCCCTAGGCTTTCACTTCCCTCATTCCAAAAATAAGAGTTGAAATTTCCTCTTATTTTATCTAAGCCCTCTTTTTGGCACCTATTTCCACCTTTCTTTCTTCTTACTTGTGTGAGAGAAGTTTTTTCTCTTGGGTTGGAAAATTAAATTGGGTGATCTTCATTAGCACTAGTACGTGGGGAATTGTTGCAGAAATTTCTGAAGAAAGTGTCACAAGGTGGAAGTGATTTCTAGAACACCCTTCTGTTCTTATTTAAATTTATGACGTATTCATTATTTGCGTATTTTTCACTGAAATCAAAGATTTTCAATTTCTATTTTAGAATTTTAAAAGTTTATTTTAGTTTTTCAATTTTGATTCATGTTTAGGCAACTATATCATCCATGCCATGTTAGTATCATGCTTAGGCTTTTAAATCAAAGTATGATGCATGTTTTATGAGTGTTTCATGAATTGATCGTGTATATTCTGAGTTTTAGTTTGATTTCATATTCTAAAATTTATTTTATGAGATCATCATATGAGATTTAAGCTGAGACAATGGTGATAATAACCATATACCATCATAGTGGTCATGGCGACACTATGGATGTTTTTTTCATGTGAGTTAGGTCATATGGTTTTCAGACCTAAGTACTTGAGGGTCGTGTACCACAGTACCTTGTGAGTCACCACGTGTAACGGGTTAATGCCGACACATGCCACTAACGGGTTGATGCCGAGTGGGCCCTATTTACTTAGTTAAGAGCATCAAGGGATTAAATGCCCTTTTGGTCTGAGACTCGACTTGAACAAATTGTTGTTTGAAATGCCTAATGATTGCAAGTGTTTGAATTATGATTGTGTTATGAGTTTGAATATAAAAGATGGTTGTTTGAAAAGGATCCACTAGGCTATGTGCTCACTCCTTCCTTTCTTATTTTTCAAGAACGTGAAACCTATGAAATAATTGAACATGGATAGTTCTTAAAAAGTTTTTACCTTATTATTTTTAGAATTTTTAAGGGCATGTTGCCCGAAGTTTTTATGTTTTTCTACTGAAAAGTAGTTTGAAGTTTTCTGCTGTAATAATTAGTTTTTCTTTGAGAAGTTTAGTACTTTCAATTTTTTTCTATTATGAATAAAATAGTTTGAATTTCTTTATCCCTTTTAAATTGCCTTGATTTTATTAAAGTGAAAATTTTGTATTCTTGAATTTTATACAAAGACACGAGATATTGAAAAAGAGAAGAACAAGTGTGTGTCACTTGTAAAGTAACACCGGCCCAACCCGCCAATTGGTTAAGTTCACTGTCAAGAGAATGGTGGTCATGTCCATTGCTTAAAGATACGGGGGTTGGGGTGTTACACTCTGGGAGAAAGGCTTTATTAGGCCAAGTGAGTCAGCTTGGGGAGCTTATGTACTGTTCATGAAGAAGAAAGATGGTTCTATGAGGCTATGTGTTGACTACATAAAATTAAACCAAGCTACAGTAAAAAAATAAGTACCCTCTATCGAGGATTGACGACCTATTTGATCAATTGAGAGGAGTCACTCATTTCTCAAAGATTGATCTCAGGTCGGGTTATCATCAGTTGAGAATCAGGGAGTCCAACATATATAAGACAACCTCCAGAATGAGATACGAACACTTTGAGTTCATCGTGATGCCCTTTGGTTTGACCAATGCCCCAACAACATTCATGGATTTAATGAACCAAGTGTTTAGACAATATCTTGACTAGTTTGTGGTGGTATTCATGGAGGACATCCTAATTTACTCAAAAGACAGAAGCTAAACACTTGCAAATAGTGTTGGAGACCCTCAAAAGGTACTAATTATATGCTAAGTCTAGCAAGTGTGAATTCTAGATGAACACGGTTAACTTCCTTAGCCATGTAGTATCAGCGGAAGGCATTTCTGTAGATCCGAAGAAGGTGAAAAGTTGTCATAAATTGAAAGCAACCAAAGACAGTTAGAGAGATCAAGAGTTTCTTAGGCCTGGTCAGATAATACAAAAAGTTCATCCAAGATTTTTCTAAACTAGCAGAACCTATGACCAAGCTTACCACGAAGGAAGTTAAGTTCAATTGGGATGAGAAGTGCGAACAATCATTCCAAAAACTGAAGAAGAGATTGACTACGACCCCTATCCTAGTCACTCCAACCCATGGTCTTACCTTTACCCTTTATACTTATGCATCACTGAGTGGACTGGAAGCATTATTGATGCAAGAAAGACAATTAGTCGCTTATGCCTCGCAACAACTAAAAGTCCATGAGAAGAATTACCCTACTCATGACCTAGAGTTAGCAGCCATTGTATTTGCCTTGAAGATTTTGAGATATTACTTGTATGGTGAGAAATTTGATTTGTTTTCATATCATAAGACCTTGAAGTACATCTACACCTAGTAGGAGTTGAACCTCAGGCAACGAAGATGGATGGAGTTCTTGAACGACTATGATTTTCAACTACACTACCATCCGAAGAAGGCCAATGTAGTAGCTGATGCCTTGAATATGAAGTTCAACAAATAGGAGGAAGAGAAAGGCTAGATGCACCAGTTGATTGATGACTTTAGGCTGGGGTGTGACTCTAATTTAAACAAGCCTACCTCTATACTATGTTTTGCCAACTATATCTTCTGCACCAAATCAGGGATGAATAAAGGCAAGACAAATGGCTCATTCGATCAAATAGATCGAAGGTGTTACATAGGCTAAGCATGTTGATTTCAGGTTAGATGCTGAGAATATCCTAAGGCTCAAACAAAGGATATGTGTACCTTAGAATGGACAAAGTAAGCAGACCATACTAGATGAGGCTCATCAGACCAAGTATACGATGCATCCAGGTAGAGATAAGATGTACTAGAACCTTAGAAAAGCTTACTGATGGAGAGGGATGAATAGAGACGTAGCTAAGCATGTCTCTAAATGTTTAACCTATCAACAAATAAAAGCAGAACACTGAAAACCCTCTCGATTGTTACAACCACTCCCTATCCCTGAATGGAAGTGGGATAACATTGCCATGGATTTTGTCAGTGGTTTGCCCAGGAGTCAGAAAGGAGAAGATACTATTTGGGTGATTATGGATCGTCTCACCAAAGTGGTTTATTTCCTACCAATCAGATCCACAGACCAAGTCAGTAAGCTAGGATGAATATATGTGAAAGAGATAGTAAGGCTGCATGGTGTGCCTAAGACGATAATACTGACTAAGACTCTCGCTTCACTTCTTGGTTTTGGTAGAACCTACACAAGGAGTTGGGCACTAAACTCACCATGAGCACTGCTTTTTGTCCTCAGACAAATGGGCAGTCTGAGAGAGTTATCCAAATCTTAGAAGATATGTTGAGATCTTGTGTTTTGGACTTTAAAGGAAACTGAAGCAACTACCTGCACTTAGTAGAGTTTGCCTATAACAATGGTTATTAAGCAAGTATCAAGATGGCTCCATATGAAGCTCTTTATGGAACGCCCTGCAGATTACCAACCTGTTGGGCCAAACTTGAAGATCATGTTTTTACTGGGTTAGACTTGGTGGAAGAAATGAACAACCAAGTCAAACTAATACGAAAGAAATTGGTTATAGCTCAGAGTCGTCAGAAGAGTTATGTTGACAAAAGAAGGAGATCCCTAGAGTTTCAAGTAGGTGACAAAGTATTTCTAAGAATCAGTCTTCAGAAGGGTATTAAGAGGTTTAGATTTAAGGGAAAGTTATCACTGAGATTTGTTGGACCCTTTGAAATACTTAAGAGAATTAGGGAATATGCCTATGAGTTGGAGCTACCAAACCGAATGATTTCAACCCACAACGTGTTCCATGTGTCGATGGTAAGAAAGTATGAACCAGATCTTTCTCACATCATCCACTGGGAAGAAGTGAATATTCAAAAAAACGCCACTTATGAAGAAATGCCAATTAGAATCCTTGATCACAACGTACAAAACTTGGTAACTAAGAATCTTCCCTTAGTTAAGGTGTGTGGAAACATAATAGAATGGAAGAAGTTAACTGGGAGCAGGAGAGTGAAATGAAGACCAAGTACCCACATCTGTTTGCTAAGAACCCCTGAATAAGTACAAATTTCGAGGACGAAATCCCTTTTAAGGGGGGTAAAGCTACTCTAGGTGTGACAGAGGTATGAGTCCTAAGGACAGGACTACTCCAAGGGGGATAGATTATAATATCCTACATCGATCTAACACTAGAACGATGCCTAGGCTAAATGAGCAATTGCGAGCCTTACTAGCGTTGAGCGCTTTTGGGAGACTCAAGTTCGAGTCTTACTAAGAACAAAACCCTACACTTAGTCAGTGGTGGCAGGTGGGGACATTATCGATACGTAGTGGGCCAACTTGTTATATACCAGCTGCTATATATTCTGCTTCAGTAGTTGACAATGAAATATTGTTATGCTTTTTACTCATCCAAACAACTAAGTTGTTTCCTATATAAAAACAGCCTCCTGTAGTGTTTTTTCTATCCTCAATATTCCCTACCCAGTCTGTGTCACTGAAACCTACAAGATCTAGGTTGTTTTCCCTAGCCATCCATAATTTGTGGTTCTACCAATGTATCTAATGATTCTTTTCATAGTGGCTAAGTGAGATTCTTTAAGGATAGCTTGGTGTCTAGCACACACTCTTACACTGAAGCTAAGATCTAGCCGACTGGCAATTAGATATAAAAGACTACCTATCATGCTTCGATACAGGCTTTGGTCGACATCTTTGCCATCTAAGTCTTTTGTTATTTTAGTGTTTGTACTCATGGGGGTTCTCAAGTGCTTAGCACTTTCTAAACCAAACTTTTTAATAATATTGCGAGCATATTTAGTTTGAGAAATAAACATACCTTCGGTGCTTTGTTTAATTTGTAATCCAAAGAAATACGTTAGTTCCCTTATGATGCTCATTTCAAATTCATCCTTATAACACCCCGGCCCTCCTGCGGTTTGTCCCATGGGTTCCATCGAGCCGCGCTCGCTCAGAATGTGTGCCCATCCGACTGGGAAGCCGCCGCTGCATCGTCCGCCGAGAGCCAGAGTGCTACTAAAATCATTTATCAGATTATGTTTCTCTTTCTTTCTATCTCTTTCAGGAAATGAAATTCATTTAAATAGGCACCAATTTTTTTTTGAAATAAACTTCTAAATAAATAAAATGGATAAGTTCAATTTTAAATGAAATAAAGATATTGAATTCAAATTTAAACAATTTAAAAATCTCCAAAATAATCCCAAACATTTAGTCATGTGTAAAGTCTTAAAACCAAAGGAAAGAAAAGGGGCAAATGCCCGGTTCAATCAAATACGAAGGCAAAATGCGCAGCAAACACTAACAACCTCCTCGGCGAGGTTTCAAAATAACTGAGTCCTTTGCGATGTCGTCGACTCGTGCTGTCTCAAAAATCACTTGAAAAAGAAAGGGGGTGAGCTCGAGAGCCCAGTGGATCATACCGCACATCACTAGCATTATTCAGACCAAAATACCAAACATGCAAACATTTTCATTGCATTAGGGCATTTCAAACACTTATTTGTTTTTTCTTGTAGTTAAGACCGAGAGGTTTGTGGCCTCGGTGTCCCCTTCGTAGTGCAGGAGAGAATCCGCAGGTACCGCCAGAAGGCTGGTTACCTTTCGGGACCCTGGCGGGGCGCAAGGTCCGATGTGACACTCAGCCCACAACCAATCTCGTTGAGGACACCTACGATGACACCCTAAGGCTGATCACCGCGCCGATACGTGGTTCTTTTGTCGTAATTTAATCTTCTTTAGTTTCACGGAAAAGGTTTTCAATCCATAACAGCATAACATGTACTAACTTATGCAATTAAAATCATATAATCATTCAAGCAATCTTATCTCTTGAAAACACATAACCGGACGTCATGATATCATGGCAATCATTCCAATCAATTCACACATTCCTAGCAGGATACTAAGTACAAGAATAAAAAACAACCATCATGTTTTATATTTAAAATCCAAATAATAATAGAAAATGTAGTAATCACACCCACCTAAATTTTTCTGGAGTTGTTCGCGCCTCCACGTCGCCTCAACAATTTTGATCTAAAATAAAAATCAAGATAAATAATTAATTAATTTTTTGAGTTCCTCCTATTCACCCGAAATTTCCTATTTTTACTTCACTTTAGATGAATTAGATCTTCAACATCTAGAAATCCCTTAAAGTTTCCTTCAAACCTTCAACTAAATATTTTCTACTTCTATAGGACATATCTAACTTCTTATTTTTGCATTTGTGTTAAAAGTAACTCTATTACGAACAAAACAAGACTTCTCAATCTAAAACCTATGCTAATCTCTTAAAATATTAATCCTCACCTAAAATTTTTTTCCACTAATATCAACTCAGGAATTTTGAGATTTTTAGGATTATATTTCTCTCAAAAATATTAGACTTCCATAAATTCCTAACATAATTCAACTAATAGATTATATATATCTCAACCTTCGAACCCTTTTAACTTCGATATCTAACATCCATCATCATCCAAAAATCCCCATGCATTAGAAATAGTTTTAATAAGAATATAAATAAAGTTCCAAATTTTTAAATCTTATTTTGCGCTTCTACGATCAACAAAATAGGTTGATTTCAGCTATCCTAAATTTAGAAATCCAAAAACATACATAATATGCCTCTTCTACCATGTAAAAATCATTCCTAATTTAAGATTGTATCCACAAAATAATATCTCAACCATCTATTCACAATCTATGTGCATCAAAAATCGTAGAATTAGTAAATTTCCAACTATCATAAAGATTTAGCAAAAATATACCTCTTTGCTACGCTCAATCCCTTTCGTGCCCTTTCGAACTGTGATTCGATACACTAAATCGGATTCGAAGGGGTATGTGACGGCTTGTATGAGTCTGAAAATCCTAAATTTGTAACACATCCAAATTTTCATATTCAAACTTCACGCTGTAGTAATAATCCACTAAACACCAAACACAAATCAAAATGCAGTTCACCATTAACGCACAGTAGCTGATTTTGCTCCTTCTTCACGGACAAGATGCAGCAGCAAGCTTAACACAGTAGTTGCAGCTCAAACTTCTTCTTCACGACTAGCAGCTGGACAACGAAGATGCTCCAAGTTGATAGTGAAATGTGGTAATGGCAGACACCAAGTAGTTGAGAAACCCAGAATCACGCACCAACAACTAAATCTGGTAGCTGGACCACCAAATCACGTGATTGAGCTAGAAACAAAACCAAATCTTGGCTGGTTTGAGCTCGTGCAAGTGGTTACAACAGCCGATCTGGTTGTGTTGAGCTAGATCGATGTGCTTAGGACTTGCAAGCTCTTCTTCTTCAGTCCGTCTTCTTCTTCACGGTAAGGTGTTGTGACTAGTTGGATGCAGCAACAACAGCTTCGAAAACAAAGGTTTGTAGCTCTGTTTCTTCACCACGGATTGCAGGTGCTTGAACCACCAAATCACGCACCATCACACAACTAAGATGCACCGGCAGCTGGAAAAAAAATGAAGATGCACCAGCAGCTAAAAAATGAAGCTGCACCAGCAATAATACCAATGGTTGCTTCAATGAACCAGCTGCAGCAGCGAAAACAGAGCTTTGTAGCTATGTTCTTCTTCTTCCACGGTGAGCTACAATAACACTGATTTTTGCAGCTCCGTTCTTTTTTTTTCTTCCACTGTGAGCTGCAATAGAACAGATTTTCTGCAGCTCTGTTTGTTCACCACGGTTTGCAAGTAGCTGCAGCTTGCTTCTTCTTCTTCCAAGGTGAGATGCAGTAGAAACAGAGTTTGCAACTCTGTTCTTCATGGCAAACAACAGTAGCAGGTCGTCTTCTTCAGCTCAGATCTGTGCAAACTGTTGTGTTTCTTGTTTTTTCTCTGCTAGCCATGGACCTGCAAACAGCAAGGATGCACCAGCAGCAAAATGCACTCACATCTACTGCCAGCAACCGTTATGAACCAAATGTGCAAGCTACGAACCAAACAGTAGCTGTGGGTGTTCGTTCTTCAGATCTGAAACTTTTTCGGACCATGGCTGATTGTGTAGATCCGAACCAGTTCAGTGGTTTTGAGCTTGTGACAATGGTGGTTTGATGATGACAATGGCAAATCCGGTAAGATCGAAGAGGGTCGGCCAGATTGAAGAATCAAAGATGATGAACAGTTGAAGAACCAGATCCAACGAGATCTGGTTTTTTTTTGTGTGTACTTTGTTTGTCTGAATGCAAAACGTGGAACACTTCCCTTTATATATATATATATATATCAGCATACATGTGTTTATTTCACTTGTTTTATTCATTTCATTTTTTTTTGAAATCAAACCATTACTTATTTATTTATCCCATCTACCATATGATATTCAAAATTATGTATGCATATATATATATATCTATGAAATATTTTTATTTAATTCACTTAGTTAAAAACAATTATATATATTTTTAAATTTCATTGCGATGTGCTCGCGTTACAAAAAAATTTGGGCTATTACAGTCCTTCATCAGCTTTGAAAACTTGTTAGATAGTTCAAGTAAAGTGGATCCAAAAACAATGTCATCAACATATATTTGAGCAATGACCAAATGTTTACCAAGAAACTTTAAAAGGAGGGTTTTATCGATCATACCTCTAGTGCATCCTTTGTTGACAAGGAAGTTGTTGAGTCATTCATACCGTGCATGGGGTGCTTGTTTTAGTCCATAGAGAGCCTTTTTGAGTTGGTAGACATGATGAGATGTTCACTATCTTCAAACCCTTTTGGTTGTTCTACAAAGACTTCTTCATTAAGATAACCATTAAGAAATGCACTTTTTACGTCCATCTGATAAAGCTTGAAGTTTTGAGCATATGCAACAACCAAAAGGATTCGAATTGATTCAAGTCAAGCCACGGGGGGAAAGGTTTCATCAAAATCGATTCCTTCAATTTGGGTGTACTCTTGTGCAACTAGACGTGCTTTATTTCTTGTGATGTTCCCATGTTCGTCAGTTTTGTTCTTAAATATCCATTTTGTCTCAATGATATTTACATTAGATGGTCTGGGAACTAATTCTCATACTTTGCTTCTTTCGAACTACTCCAGTTCTTCTTGCATAGCGGCTATCTAGTTTTCGTCAAGAAGAGCTTCTTGGACATTTTTAGGTTCTATCAATGAAGTAAAGCATGAGAACCTTATTATTTCTCTATAATTTCTTTGAGATATATTTCTAGACTATCGTCCTTGATTCAGATCTCATATTATCAAATCAGGTAGATGATTGAGTTTAACTCTGGAAGTTGGTTCTTTGGAGTGTTCGACTTCTGTATTTTCTGGGTTGTGTATGCAGTCTTATGTTTCACTTCTTGTTCCAACAGTTGTTCTATCAATTTCTTCAATAGTTTCTAGATCACTTTCTGGTGAACTTTCTTCAATCTGTTTGCTTTTTTCACCTTTTTCTTTCTTCTCATAATCACAAACTGTAACATTAATTGACTCAATTACACATTGAGTTCGGTAGTTTACACTCGATAAGCTTTGCTATTTGTGCCATATCCCAAGAAGATTCCTTCATCACTTTTTGCATCACATTTTTCCAGTTGTTCCCTGTCATTTAAGATGAAGCTAGTGTTACCGAAAAGGTGAAAGTGACTTACATTGGGTTTCCTTCTTTTCCATAGCTCATATGGTGTCTGTGTTGATTATGGTCGAAGGTAAACTCTGTCGATAATGTAGGCTGCAGTGTTGACAGCTTTTGCCCAAAATTTTGTAGGTAGATTTGCAACTTGGAGCATCACTCTAGCCATTTCCTGAAGGTTGTGATTCTTCCTTTCAGCTACACCATTTTGTTGTGGAGTTTTTGGTGCAGAAAACTCATGACTTATTCCAAGTGCATTGCAAAATTTGTGAAGTACCGATTTTCAAATTCTCTCCCATGGTCACTTCTAACCTTTTGAATGCTCACCTCTTTTTCATTCGATAATTTTTTGTAGAGATTCTTGAAGTTCTCAAAGATATTTAACTTTTTCCTGTAGATTTTTACCCATATGAATCTAGAGAAATCATCTACACAAACATACACGTATCGTTTTCGCCCAATGGTTTCTATTTGTGTTGGTTCAAACAGATCTAGGAATTAATTCTAGAATTCGATTAGTGGTTGAAAATTGGACAGGAGGATGCCTTGTTTTCTTCTGTATACCCAGTGGACAAGGTCCACAGACAACAACATGCTCTGAGTTGAGTTTCGGCTGGCCTCGAATAGCTTGGAGATTACTGATATTTTTCTGAGTTTTAAAGTTAATATGGCCAAGTCTTTGGTGCCAATTTTGCAGTGGATTCAGGATAGTGTTGCGACATTTTTTTAAAAGTCTCATGATGTTTTTTTCAACCTGATAGTAGTTGTCTGCAATTCGTGTTCCCTTTATGATTGACTTTCTAGAACTGTCCACTATGTGACACCCTTCCTTGGTGAATTTTACAACTAGTTCATCATCACACAGTTGACTGATGCTTATTAGATTTGCTTTCAGATCTTCCATGTACAAAACATGTCTTAGTTTGGGTAGCCCTGCAACACTCAAAGTTCCTCTATCGTGACTTTTCCTTTTTTGCCATCACCAAAAATAATGTGTCCATTCCCTCCTGCACAGACAGAAGTAAGAAATCGTTTGTTACCTGTTATGTGTTTGGAACACCCACTGTCTAGGTACCATGTTTCGTTAGAATAAGCAGACAATGTCATGTGAGCGAAAAAGGCTTTATTATGTCTTTTGGGCACCCATTTCTAAACAGGAGTGTGTGCTCTACTCTGAAGTACATTCCTCTATAAGCTGCGATGGTTCTTCCACTTGTGATCTTTCCTATTGCAGTAGTAACAAGTAGGTGTACTAATTATCTTTCTTATGTCTAAATAGAAGGTTCTTGTGTCTGATCTCGATTTGGGCTGGGTTTTAAGATTTGATGCAATTTTATAGCCTAGACCTCTTCAATCATTGGAACTTTGTCTCATGTCAAGTATCTCGTTTAGCTTGGCCTTTCTAGTGTTAAGGCGCTAGAGTGTCTATTCTACAGTATTCAGTTTATTAGACAGTTCATCTATCTTTCTTTCTCTTTCCTCAATTGTCTCTTTCAGCTTGCAATTCTGTTCTTCTAATTCTTTGTTCTATGATCCAACCTGCAACCATTTTTGATACATTAGTTCATAGGTTTTTCTAAATTCATCAATACTTACCTCATCATCTTCACTTTCTGATTCATTTGTAGTTGCAAAATCCTCGTATCTACAGGAGCAATGAAAGTAACAAAGTTGTTTGTGATTCCTTCATCTTCATCTTGGCTAGTTTCATATTCATCACTCCATGTGACATTCATAGATTTCTTCTTGAGTGTGTTTGCACATTCTGCTTGAATGTGTCCCATTCTTCCACACTCATGGCATTTAAAGTTCTTAAATCTGTTGTCAGATTTTGAGGTTTCTCTCACAAATATTTTACTTTCAGATTTGTTTCTGGGTGATGAATTTGGTTTTTTATATTTCTTTAGAAATCTAGAAAAATTTTTGGTAATCAGCGCTATATCGTCTTCTCTATGCTACTCGCAAGAAAAAAACAAAAAATAATAATAAAAAATAAAAACAAAAATAAAACCCGAAGACACACAACACGAAAGGCAATGTCATCATTGATTTTTCAACTTATATTTAGTTTTGTCGCCACTTATTGAGTAATAACTAAATTACTGATTCCTACGAATATATAATTATATATGATGGCCAGTAAATTTACACTAACACAAATATTGCATGGAATACAATAATAATGCATATAAATTAAACCAGCATTTCAAAAAACAAACAAACAAAGGTGTTGCTAAAGAAAATAAAAGACAACAAGGACTTGCTTTAGAAATTAGCTGCTCGCTATAATTATTTTAATAAAAAACAGAAAATGAATGAACATCTTTACAAAGAAATACTATTAAGTTTAAAGTTAAATGTTGTTTAGTGAACCCCAATTCAATAAATCAATTTGATATCTTTTTAAAACTAATTTGAGCTAAATTTCATAATATTTCTCCACAACATTGTAATAATAAACATCTTAAAGCAATTCCATTTTCTCAACGCAAGTTATTGATGCAAACGTGACCCAACTATAAATAAAATGAAAGTACAAACGAAAATAAACACTGAATTGAATAGAAAAAACCAGAAAAAAAATCATCTTTATTACATAAAAAAAATTTATGTAGAATTCAAAGAGAATCAAAGTATTCAAATGCTTAAATTTACAATAGTTGGAGTGTTTGCCGAGACATCCAATAAAATTGGAACGATACAGAGAAGATTAGCATGGCCCCTGCGTAAGGATGACACACTCAAATTGAGAAATGATTCCGTTGCGAAAATTGGAATTTATGATTCGTGATTTGTAATTTATAATAAAATGATTTTGAAGATTTCATCCGCCGTCGCATTTACTCTTATAATTTTTCATTATTTATTACATGAAATCTGGTGAACATACTAAAAAATTATTTTGATCTTTTGTTTTATGAAAAGTGTGTTTTCATATATTTCTTTGAGAATATCTATTATGAACTTGAATTTGCAGAAAAATATTTTGATTGAAAGATAAGTGATAAAGTTACCTAGTTTTCAATACTAGTTTAAGGATTTTTCATTGTAGTAGAATTATGGATAAATAAGAGCCTTCTCTCTTTAGGAAGCTTGTAAATTTACTAAAATATACTCTTTATAGGTAATGTCCAAGTTTATAAATTAAAACCATAGAGGAAATCATGATGGTACGTACAAACTCTGCTTAGGCTTGTGGTTGGCTTTTCCTTCATTAGGTCAACTTGCTATTCACAACCAACTAGATGAGCTAATAGTGCACATTTTCCTAAATATCATGATTTGTTGCTTCATGAGTGTAACACCCCGTCTCTCCCTCGTAGCCCAATAACATCTAGTTTCCTGTTCAAAGGGCAAAAATACCATGATGCCCTCAAGATTATCAAATAAGCACGTTATCTTCCGTGCAAGCATAAATCATCTACAGCCACCCGAAAGGCGGTGCGTCACTTTATCTCTTTTCTTTCTTCTCTTTTTATTTCACTGTCCCTACTCTACAAGACTTCCTGTGTTACATTACTTACACAAATTCCACAAAAACCATTTGGTAAAATAAATTGATATTATTTAGTTGAAAATCAATTTTAATAAGAGGTATAAAAACCTTTGAGTTTATTACAAGAAAATAAACTAACAAAATAAATTAGAGCCAACATGCCCAACTTAAGCAAAAATTTTGAATCTAGGAAGAAAAACTCTTCACGCAGCCTTTGATCTTTAATTTTTTGAAATGTTAGAAATAGGGGTAAGCTCAAAAGGCTAGTGAATCATCCTAAATATTTAAATTATTATTTCAATCAAATAACACATACATGTCAAACACTTTCATAGATTAGGTGATTCAAACAGTAACTTGTTATCAATTGACATTAAAATTGAAAGAAATTCACCTCTGTGTTCTAAATTTTGGGAGAGAGATTAATCTTAGAAAACTCAATCCCCTAATCAGCTAAGTGGGATTAATCTGGATACTCAGTTCTAAATCAGGAAAATCAATAAATATTGGCAAGCCGAATCTGAGGTTGGAACATACATGACAAATTCGTCATCATTACGCAGGTACGTGGTTATGATTTTTATTAATCTATCTTTAGTGACAAATCATACAATTACCAAATTAAATCAAAGGTATAACGTATGAACATCATAAGCATGGTAGCAATTATTCATAGCAATGTTAACATGTTATTTCACATCATAAAGATCATGATTCATCATTCTCATAATTCTAAACATGCATGTTCAATTCAAGTATAGTAAGAACATCCAAACAAAGTATTGTATTCAATCCTAGACCATCAACTACATGCATATTTTATTTGAATCAAAATAATAAGTTAAAACCAAAAATCATCTCCACCTCAAAGCTTGAGTTCCTTCTTTCCTTATGGTGTTATTTCAAACCTTCTTTGAGCTTTTAACCTTGAAAATCGAGATTCAATATGTTATTCTAAGTGATTCATGTGTTTCTAATGCTTTTGGATCATATTCTAGTGGCTCCTCACCCTATGTGGCATATAATATGTAAGAATATCACCCTTGATGAGCCTAGGTATGGTCTTGGGCCTGTGTACCGTGATAGGAAAAGGATTATTACAGTAATATGAATAGAAAAAATGAAAATTGGACAGTGCACATGCACTACCACAGTAGCCTACCACAATAACTAGTGGGTATTGATGAAACATAGCCACACTACCACGGTAATCAGTTACACTATCGCAGTAGTTAGGGTAAAATTCACGAAAAATAGAGGAAAACGATGGCATTATCGTAGTAGCACTGATCACTACCATAGTATCTAGTAGGAAAACTAGTTTTCTTGGTATGTGTTTCTCATACTTTATGCTCTAACGGTCCTAGCATCCTACTACATCAACTTTTAAACCATGTGTAATAACTCGAGCCCACTACATATCGATATTGTCCCCACCTTAGCCAACATTGACTGGGTGTAGGGTTTTGCTCTTGGCAAGGCTCAAACCTGAGTCTCCCAAAAGCGTTTGGCACTAATAAGGGCCGCAATTGCTCATTTAGCCCAGGCATCGCTCTAGTGTCGAATCAATGTGGGATATTATAATCCACCCCCCCCTTGGAGTAGTCCTATCCTCAGGACTCACACCTCCATCATACCTAGAGGGCTCTGATACCATTTGTAATAGCTCAGCTCCACTACATATTGATATTGTACTCACCTTAGCCACCACTGACTGAGTGTAGGGTTATGTTCTTAGCAAGACTTGAACCTGAGTCCCTCAAAAGCGCTCAACACTAGTAAAGCTCGCAATTGCTCATTTAGCCCAGGCATCACTATAGTGTCGAACCGATGTGGGATATTATAATATATTGTAATATTCCACATCAATCTGACTCTAGAGTGATGCATGGGCTAAATGTGCATTCAAGGGGTGTCTCATTGTGTTGATGCATTTTGGGAGGCTCAGGTTCGAGTATTACCAAGAACAAAACCGTACACCCAGTCAGTGGTGGCTAAGGTGGGGATAATATCAGTACGTAGTGGGTTCAAGTTGTTACAGATGGTATCAAAATCGCTCTGTGTGTGACAGAGGTGTGAATCTTGAGGATAGGATTGCTCCCAAGGGGGTGGATTGTAATATCCCACATCAGCCCGACTCCAGAGTGATGCATGGGCTAAATGTGCATTCAAGGGGTGTCTCATTGTGCCAACGCGTTTTGACAAGCTCAGGTTCAAGTCTCACCAAGGAAAAAACCCTGCACCCAGTCAGTGGTGACTAAGGTGGTATCAGAGCCTAGGCATTAGTTGCTGGACCAAAATTAGAAAGTTTCCTCGAATACCAAAGGTGGTATCAGAGCCTAGGCTTTAGGTGCCTTGGGCTAGAAATAGAAAGTAAGCCTAAACATGTGTTGATTAGGCTAGAAAATAGAAAGTCAAACATTAGTTGCTTGACAAAGAATTAGAAACTCAAATTAAGGTTTCACATTGAATTAGATTGAAATTTA